>JAOEHX010018924.1:28975-41459 GCA_025448015.1 Bolborhynchus lineola | reverse complement strand
GCACGTTTAAAAGTAATATGCAATTTAACATTTTAATTCCAATTCGAACAGTAACTACAAAGAAAATTCTAAAAGCATAACAACTGTCTTATTGAAGATGTGTTCTCTTTCTATCAAGGTCATATTGAAAATATACTGATGTCAGTAGGAAATCCACTGCCATAATGGACTACTGCAAAAGATAAAATATCTTTATATTTAAATATATATAATAAAATAAAAAAATACCAGACTATCTGGTATATTTTAATGAAAACAAAATATATGAAAGATTATTTGGATAAAAGAATGGAGAAAAACTTGTCTCTGACATTACTTAAGCAAAAAGCCCAGAAGAACCACTTCTCTGGTTTAAAGTGGAGTATGTGTATTTCTGGGGGGGGGGGAACAACCCCCCAAAACCAAATAATATCCAAACTTCAGGCTTCTTTCCTTTTTTTAAACACCACACTGCTTTTCCCCATCTTTCTGAAAAGAATTAAAAAAAAAAAAATATAATAAAAAGGTAAAATTCACTGCTGCAGTGAATGCTATGCATAAGGCAAGCCTCAGTAGCTTCCTGGTAGAGTTCATATGTGTCTGTCAAGTAACCTGAGTTCATCCCCTAAGAATAACTATAGAAAAGAACAGCAAGTTCTGCCTTAATGGAAAGAAAACATAATACCATTCATCAGCCTTACACAGGATACAAAGGAGAGAAAAAGCAAAAGCTTAGCAGCATGCTCAATTTTTTCAAACCTTTCTTGAAAGGCACCTGAAATCAAGATGACCTTAACTTGCACCATTATTGTTTTGAAATGAATAAAACTAGTAGAAGTGACCAGTCACAGCTAAACAGTGACCATCATTTTAATGAACAACTTGCAGTAGTATGGAACTTTGATACTGTCACTAGTATTCCAGCATATACATTTTAAAAGCTAAGCAAACACACTGTCACAAGTAGGCTAGTGTCTCCTGATGTCCAGACTTACCTGTTTGTCTCTAATTTTAGCCTGCCCAGCTGGACACTCAGTGATCTGTGAGCAGCCTGGGAGTCATGCGAAACCGTAGAGCTGAGTGTGCTTACACCTGAGGTAGCTACTGCATCTTCCATGACAATGCAAGGCTGTTGGATAGTTTGATTCTGAGGCTGCTCATCTTGATCTTGATCTTCAGCTTCTACATCATCTTGATCTGCTGTATCACTTTCAGATGCAAGGCTAAAATGTGGCCTCAGTTCTATTAGTAACATGAAAATATAAATAAAAGAAAAAAAAATTAAGGATGTTAAACATTACTTGAAAATTAAAACAAAAGTGGACCTAAGTGACTATTTAACAAATCATCCTACAGCTTTGGTTAAACCAGACCTGAAATTTCTGTAGCAAGAGAACAGATGAGACTTTCTAGAGGTGAAAGACCACTCAGACCATAAAAGCATCTTGGTTTACACTGGTTATTATTCAGCCTATCAAATATTTGAAAGCTATAAACCTCCCAAAAAATCTGGATTAATAGGATTCCAGATTTGGCTAGCATTTCACATCAAATTGTGCTGAAGTACTATGTGCAGCTGAGGTGCTTTCTTTTGCTTAATTCTATTCTCTGTGATTTGTGATTTCTCATGTGTCTGACCTGAAATGTTTTATTAAACAAATAACTATTATTTCTTTTATATCCAACTATTCCTGCTATTGCAGTTCTGGCATGTATAACATTCTCCCATTATAAGAATTCTGAGTTTACCAAAAATGGCATCCAAAAATATAGAGAGGAAATAACAAACAGACCCCTCTACCAAAAATTATATGTAACACACTTCCCTTTTACTTATAAGAGAGAACGCTACTTATATTGAAATGACGTACATCCACAAAACTGTGGACACAAAGATGTATGTGTGCTCTGGCTTCTGTTATTCCCTGTTTAGACTATTTACCAGAGCTTACCAGGTATTCAAGATATGTACACAAGAATTTATACTCCTACATAATCTATTACCGCAACAACATCTGTTTGCTAATTCTAACCATTTAATATAAATCTTCCTTCCTTCCTTCCTTCAATTGTGGCTTCTTACTGCTGAGCACTCCCTTGAGTCTCCTCACCAAAATACCTTTTTTTTCCATGAATCACACTTGGTTTTTGTCCTTTCTGCTGAGAACTAACAAGTACATTTCTTTTCTTTACAAAAGGGACATTTGTTCCTTGATCCATTTCATCTTCATTTCAGTGCTACCATAATTATTTCAAGACTGAACATACTAAGATCAAGAGTTATGCTTCTAAATTAAAGAAAGCAGATGTATTATATAGCAGTTACCCAAATATTGCTAGGTAAATATGTCTGAATTTGCTTTGAAATTCTGCATCATGATAATAAGAACAGAAGCTCATTTTGACATTGTTTACCACTAGGCAGGCGGTATAACTGTACATCTGCTTCACATCATTCCTAAAACATCCCATAATTTTTAGAGGTGTAAAAGCCAGAGATAAATTTCCATATCAGTCATGGAGGGTGGGAGGGAAGATTAAGGAAAGGCAAGGAGAAGCAATCATAAGTAGAGTAAAGCAATTAGGGAAGAGGCAGATGATCAGTGCCTGAAAACTACTAGGGCACAGAGGCTTTTGTTTAAGCTTGACCATGTACATTTAATGCTGATATGGAGATGTATGGGAAAGAAGAGTCTATTAATGCGGAATTCTACAGCACTCTTATTATACAGCAATAAAGTACATGCCTGTTAAAGGTGCTTGACAGTCTAATCAAAAGGCAGGTTTTCCTTATGACTTGAAACTAACACAGAAACCCTATTTATGCCTTGCTGGTTGTGCTGCTGATATGGAAAATACCAATGAGAACAGGAAGAGCTGCAACTTTTGTTGGAATTTTCAAATGCCATTGTTGATAACTGATGATAACCCACTGCAGAAAACAGGAACATAAGTATTCTGACTTCAGATTAAAGCATTAAATCATATGTTTGAAAATTTCACCATTACTTCCAGTGTAGGGAACAGGGTAATCTCAAGCTTAGAAGTTAAGTAGCTGCAGAGAAAAGTAACTCTGGTAGTAACAGAACGGGCTACAGTTTCTTCTACACAGACTCCTTCCCTCAGCTAAGCCTTCTACAACATTCTTCTGCTTCCACAAAGTTCAAAATACAATATTCAAACCTGCAGGTTTGTTTGGTTGGTTTTTGCTTTCTTTAGACAGCTTCTGACCAGGAGGCAAGGATACCTTCCAGTACTCCAAAGAACACATCATTAACCTGCACTTTGTAAAACACACCCTCCACAATCAGCATGTTCTGGCAAGGGGTCTGCCCTTCACATTAAAAGGGGCAGCACTGAGCAACTCAAAATCAGGCTCCAGAGCACCTGAGTCTACTATTGCTCACTGTGTTGCAGAATTGTTTAGACTGCACATCTTGGAAAGATGCTTTACAAAATAATTTGGACAATACACTGATTAGTTTTTAAGTTGCAAGACAGTGAGCAGGAAAAAAGCTGCTTGTTTGTTTCAAAATTTTAAGTGAAGTATCATAACTGCAACTCTAAATTATGTTTAAAGAGATCAACTAATAAATACTTAAGTATTAAGAAATTACTCACCTGGGACTAAAATAGTTATAGCAGTCTGCACAGCTTTTCTGATTATGCTGTCCAATGCAAACATCCAGTGTGGCTTGATATTATGATTTCGGAGAACTTTATTGACCTAGCAAACAGGAAATTCAGTTCAGATATTGCATCCCACCTAACTTAAAACTGTAATATATGTCAGCATAAGTGTTTGAACTTATAGACACTGTATCAAAGAAGGTGATTAAAACTATTTCATGTTCTCATCAAATGTCACCAACTGACATGATTTTATGACAAGTTGTGCAATATTTTGTATTTTATATCAAGAACTAGTTCCTGTGTTTGGTGATTTTATGACTGCAGTACTGAAGTTAAAAAAACTTTGTGGGTGTGGAGGTACCATATTATGAAAGGCTTCTAACTTAAGCTATTTAATCTTGTTAATATTTTGGCATTGCTTTCACTGCTTTCTCTGAGCAATACTTATCTATTTTAAAGTACAATGGTAGGAAATATCAAAGAACTAATGTAATGCCACTCCTTGGTTCAGAAAATAGTTAATTAACATTAGTTTAAGTAGTCAGGGGACTTTATTTGTATGCTGTGCCATTTGCTCTTCCCTCCTACCTTGTACATCATACAATCAGACAGGAGCAACGCAGTGTTGAAAACTGACTGTCCACAGGTCTGCTATCAAACTGCTTCTCAGTATATTTCTAGGTGTCTCTATGGATGCTCCCTGCCACTTGAAAGAATTATCTCTACCTTGGGGGAATTGTTTTCAGGCTCCAAATGACAGGGAAGAAGCAGGTGGAACCACAATGCCTAGCCACTGTTAAGTGGCAGTAGCACAAACCAGACTTGGTGCTGTTTTTCAGGCATGAAGGCAGTCCAAAGCAATAGGCTTTATTTAAGCAGAACTCAAGAGGTTGTAAGAAGAAAAGAGTTAAACACTGTATTTAGAAAATTATGAAGTTTCTCCAAGCCTTATTAAAAAAAATAAAAAAAGCAACTTCTTTAGTGTACTACAATAACATGGCACTCTTAGGTCTTCCTACAAATGGGGTTAGTTTCTCTCACACTGTGTTAACCCCTCTGTAAAAATGACTGAAATTATACAAATAATGGCTTCAGAAGATGTGTAAAATTAAAGTTATTAATCATACTATTTTCACTGTCTCAAATAAACAGTATACAGTAAAGCAGTAATTTATTTTGGTACCTGTACTGGTTTAGCTGGGATGGAGTTAATTTTCTTCACAGCTGCCCCTACAGTGCTTTATTTCAGATGGGTGACTAGAACAGCCTTGGTAATGCACTCATATTTTAGCTACTGCTAAGCAGAGCTTCCATTCTGTCAGGGCTTTCTGTTTCTTACGCTGCCCCACTAGTGAGTAGCCTGGGAGTGGACATGGCCGGCAGAGCTGACTCAAACTGACCTAAGAGATATTCCCTTCCATATGACACCATGTTCAGCAACAAAGCCAGGTAGGTGATTTTTCTAAAGGAGCAGCTGCTCAGGGGCTGGCGAGGCATTAGTCTATTAGTGGCCAGTGATTGCTTTTGCATCACTTGTGAAGTTTGCAGTTTGGGGTTTTTTCCTCCTTCACTTACTAAATAATCTTTATCTTCATCCACAAGATTTCTCACTTTCTGCCCTTCTGCTTCTCTCCCTCAGCCCATTGGCAAGGAGTGAACGAGCAATTGGGTAGGGAGGCTTTCCTGTGCCTACCAGCCAGTGTCAGCCCACAGCAGTACCTGTCTTCTCAAGCCTATTGCCAGTGACCACGAGATGGCACTTGGACACTGTGGTTGGACTTGGAGAGCTGTCAGCAGTGCCACGACAGCCTCCCCAGTGCCTCAGGGACTCAAGGGCTTGTCTTCTGAGGCAGCACAATTCCCGACTGCATGCACTCTGCACCTTCCCATACTGACTCCTACCAAGACATTCCTACGTGTTTAGTTAAGTACAGCCTGTTTAAGAACTGAAGAAGCACAATGTAACTTTGTCAAGAACACAACAATGTAATTTCGCTACTGACATTTACAGCACAAACCTGGTGTTTCTTTTTTCTTGGTAGCTTCGATAAGGATATTGTGATTATTAAACCTTGTTACCTGAGGTTACCTTGTTTAGTCCTGAGAACAAGGGAACTACTTTCCCTCACTTTTAGCAATATCCCAGTCTCTGAAGTATCTGAGGTCCTGATACTGATCTGTATTTCAGTGTTTTACTATAAAAATGTAATGTATGACCGAAAGAATTAGGACTTGGCACATATAAAGCAAAGTTTTTCTTTGAACTTTCTGTGGGCTATCTTGGTTTAATAATAGAGAGATAGTAATGACAGACATCTATCAGATAAAACTCAACAATTTGTAATGATGAAGTTAACAAAAGAGGGTAAAATTTTTATTGAAAAGAACACAACTCAGGCAATTACCACTTAACAACTGATGCCCAGCAACATCTCTATCAGAAAACCAACCCAGATATTTGTACTTCCCCCTACCCCATCTTGTTCTTGAATTTGTATGGTTGGGATATTTTCTTCCAAGTCAAAACAGTATTAATATGAGGCCAAGTAGATGGAGAGCTGAAGTGCACTCAAAGGTGAAGACTCAAAGAAAAAACTTTGGTTTATGGAAGCCTTTCTTTTACAGACTCACTTCACACATTAGGTTTTTGTTTGTTTGGGGTTTTCTGTAAACAGCATCTTACTCTTTTCAGTGTAGTCTATGCAACAAACAATTTACATGCTATGCAGTCCTTCCCGAAAGCTCTCTTCCTTGTCAGAGTGCCCCAGGTTTAAATGCTAACAGCATCATTCACCACAAATGCCTACTTAAATTGTCATTTCATTTTTACTACATGACTTCAGTTTGAACAAGTGATGCCTAGCACAGCTGCACCCTCCCATGCTTGTTATTCTTCTTAATCATTAAGCCTATGAACTAACATTTAAATACATAGCTTAAGAAAAAAAAAACATTTGCTTTTGGTAAACTACGTATTTAAAGGGTATCCATGTGCGTATTTGGTTGCTCACTGTAGGAAATCAAGAATTTTACATTAATTATTGACAGGAAAGTAACCTTTTTTGCTTCCTTATCTTGCTTATTATAAATTGAAATGAAAATGTTTAGCTTGGCAGAAATCTGCTGCTAACCAAAAATACTAAAATAAAGCCTCAATGCAACATTATAAAGTAAACAGGCAACTATTGGGGTCAGAAAGCGGTTTAATACATTAGTTTGTAAGAGAACTCAAATTCAAGAGATCTGCATTCATGAAGGATAAGCTTGACATTCAGTGTTGGTCTTATTTGCCAGAAAACCCTCCAAAATGAAATAATTTTTTTCTTAAAGGCTTTCTTGCTTTAGTATTATGACATAATGGTCACACAACCGCAGATCCACACAACACATTGTATATTATGACATAATGTTCCCACAACAGATCTGAACCTTCTAGATCTCTGATAAGCAAAATTTCAATAGTTGCATTCAGGGTCTGTGTCCTGCCAAAGGATCGCATGGCAACCAACTCATGGCTATGTTCTGGGTTTTTGTTACTACAGGTTCAAAGCCCTCAAATATTATTATTTTATAATTAGATATTATTATAATATAACTCAAATATTGTTTATATATTTATGAATTTATTTATAGATATTTGTAAATATTATATAATATTATATAACTCAAATATTATTATTATTATTATATAACTCTGGGTTATGATGTTCTGTTTGCTTTTAGCTTTACCCCCCCCTCGCCCACCAGCAGTTTTGGTGCACAAACTTCTTTGTAAACCTGACAACTTACAGCATCTTGAAAACCAAAGAGCACAAGCTGCACTTGACTGATACCATGACTGTCGAAGTCTAACTCCAGTTTCAGTTTTGAAAGAGTGGTTGCGATGATTTTACGATCAGTGGACCGTACAAACTCTCTGAGGCTGGAAATGAGTGTTGTGATGTGTTCCCATTTGAGTTTGGGTTCTTCAGCTCCCTGGTAGAAAAGAGAGGAAAATAATTAGTTTTGACAGCCATCTTGTGAAACGTACATGCAGGCCTCATCAGGATTTAGGCTTTCATTGCACTTTTTCCTTCACAAAAACTTTTCATAAGAACAATTTCAACAGTCACTGGGTGTGGAGGCTAGAGGAGGAGAATAACCCTCCCAAAACAGGTCACTGTTTCTTGTTAGGGAACCATACAGGTTGCCCTGTCCCCAGTATGACTTGACAGACTTGGATCTTCTAAGTGCAGGGCTACAATGTGTCATGTGTCCACCTATCTGCCCTAATAGCTTTTTAATTATTCACAAGAAAATGAGATCAGCTACCAGAGGACAGGGTAAGGGATCCACTTCAGTATAGCCAGTCATCAGGTGAATTCTCCAAATCAAAGTGGATCGGGATCAGAGGCTAGGATCTTTTACCTCAGAGATGAGTGCTTTAGCCAGTAGAATGCTTGATTGCTCTAGGGCTTTTTCTTATTTTAAGTTTCTCTCTCAAGTAATCAAGTAATTTTTTCATCTGATCAGCATTAACTATAGTTAAAAACTCATGTTATTGGCATAGTTCTTGGTGAATGGCCAGCTGTAACATTCCAGTATAAACCTGGCAAATGCAAGAGAACCAAACACCATATGTCATTCTGTTGTGGAAATCAATATTACAGATCTTTGGCCTATATAAAAAATTACTTCCTTCAGAATAAGCATCTAATACTTTACGTTGAAAAACTAACATGGTTTTCTATCTTTGACTTAATATTTGAAATTGAAATTTGTATTCAGTTGGTATAACTTTAGAGAGTAAACACAGTCTTTTGCTTGTACTGATTCTGATGAATGCCTTTAAGCTTTTTGGTACTTTGGTAGCTCATGTAAAAACACAAAAAACAAGCAAGTCAGGCTTCCATCTATTACTAACTTCTTGCATTTAAGCAGGACATAAGAAGCCAACTCAACTTCCCCTTAACTGCAATTACTACCCCTTTCTGGTGGTTTGAGCAGGTTTCCTACTCTCTGAACAAGGTACCTCCTTCAAGGAAGAAAGCGGTGTTTGGGAGTCAAGGGCTCTGCATCCTCTCGAAGGACAGACAGTCCCATGCATGTGTGCTTTGAACTCTTCAGCTCTACAACTCTCTTCCCATCTGCTACCTTCTTGGGCTGTTGCAGCCCCAGCTGTGGAAGGCATGAAACACCAAGCACCCTCTCCAGATTTTGTGATTGAGTATCAGCCTCTTGCAATCACTGATTATTCCTTTCACACTGTGTCTTTTATAGAAACACTTTAGCAAAGCACAGATCATGGACATCTCTCTTAGTGTCTTCTATTTTAATGCTTTCTATAGTTACCAGGACAACCATGTGTTCTTTCCTGCCCCCACCAAAAGTTAGAAGCTCTTTTTATTCGTATGGCAGCAGTTGCCAATTACATTAACTGTAGTACGTGTGTAATAATCATGTTGGTTTGCATCAGTTTAGAAGATGAGTTGCCACATTTTATACAAAAATGTTTTAGACCAGCAATACTTAGCCTTGAGAATGAAGTAAGTTAATTAACTGCCAACACACACACTTACAAACAAGAACAAAAAATCATGTCATCCAATTACGGTGTTGCAACATTTAGCAGTGTATTCATGACCTGTAATTTACTCAGTGTCATCCTCAACTGATACATCACTTTGAATTGTCCCACAAAGGAGTGCCAAAAGGTCATTCTGAAATTATTTTGTTGTTTGCTGTAGCTCCCCCACTGTTACTCCATCTTTCCTCCCCTCCATATATGCTCCCAACTGCAATTTATTTTCTCCCTAACCTCTTTCCCCTTTTGCAGCTGTTGGCTAGAAGGCAACAGTGAACAGTCAGCCCCATTTTTGATACACAATAACCTAACGTAAGGCCAAAGCAGGCCAAAAGAACTAAATCTCCATCAAATCACTCAGCCAGAAAACAGAACTCTAGAAGGGGCAAGTTAATCACTTCTTGTGGATGATCTACTTTACATGAGTTGACCTGACAGCCTTGATCCCATTGAGAAATCACTGTCAAAATACACTATCATGAAAATATGTTTTTCTCTTCTCTGGCCAGCACTACTTCCCAGGCATACATATACTATTTACAAACAACACAAGAGCCATATGTAATGCAGCATAAACAATTTTAAAGCCTACTTTACTAGCCCAAAACCCCCAATAAACTGTGAATGCTTACATGGTATAATTTCAAAAGTTCCAGGTAACTGCAGATAAATCTTAAAATTCTGCAAAATTTTTGCTGCCTTCTGAAATTACCTGAGCCAAAGCTTCCATCAAGTTCCTCACCACCTCCTCTTGGTCCTCAGTTAATATTCTGTGAAGGGTGGCTCTCCTTTCACTATCCTTCTTTAGCATGAAAAACCCAGAATCTTTCTCTTCAGGTGAAGGAGGTGCACTGTGATCCTCAAAATTTTCATCCGGGATGCTGAAAGAAAGACTCTCAGTGAAAAGAAACTTTATAAAAGCCACCCCAAAACCATACATTTCTAATCTACCATATAAAATGAACATCGGAAAGCTCCTTACCTCAGAAAAAGGGACCGGATTCCTTTCCCATCTTTTTCCCCACAGGATTTGGCTCTTGCTTTGAAAGAGAATGGATCAATTTTTAATTCTGTATCAGGTGAGACAGAACCATATTCACTGCTGCTACTTGTATCTTCCACCAGAACAGGGACAGGTAAGGATATACTCCGAAGATACTCTGTTCATAAAGGAATATTTAGAAATTACAATAGTGCCATTGCAGTTCTGAAGTGAAAAGCTTATTCTCTCAGAGGAAACAGGAAGACCTCAACCTTCCCCCACACCAGCATAAAATATTAAAAGAAAACTGACAAAATCTCCTAAATCTTATTCTTCTGAAATAGAGTTATCTTTCAGTTATGTTTTTATTCAAAAGCTTCCTGAGATACGGAAATGCTGAGCTCTTTGCAAGTTCCCTTATGAAATTTCACCACTGGCATGAATATGCATCTTTTATTATCAGTTAAGTTAGAACTTTTGTTTTTAAATCCAGAGCATACACTACTGCTGCAGGAAACTATTCATACCTATTTCATATATGTATATTTCAAAATGCTCTTTTGATAGTAACTCAGCATGAAAGGAACTATGTGTTTGTTCAGTTCCTCCCACCTACCCCCAGTTCATTTCCTGAAATAAATTAATATCCTTGCACTCAGGCCTGACATGGGGTCTCAAATGCCACTTTTTTCAGTTCTAGAATTTAGCTTAATAAAAATCCCTGTTATTTTTCTCCACAAACCTTGGTTCTATCACTACTATAAAACAACCATTTCATTTCCTGTTTAGATTTCCACTAAATGGCCCTGTAACAACAATGCAGTTCTTCAAGCCTGCCTAGACAATTAAGCTACAGTCTGGTAGGATTACAAATAGTAGTTTAAATTTGCACAATAAATTAGACGTTTCTAACAGAGAAAGGGCACTTATTTTCATGATTATGCCCACTTGTCTTTCCGGAATTTTGGTGTGACAAATTATACCAAAACAAGTGATAACCACATAGCTACACAATTATGTTGTGATAGAGCTGTATGTTAAAACTCACCATTTGTGTTAGCTGAAAGAACTGTGGGAGAAAAGCAAAGAAAAAACCAAGTTAAATGGGCTGAAATGAACTGAGAAAATAAGCACAGTCTAAAAGGTAACTCTCTTCCCATTTTTATGGGCTACCTGGACTCTCCTGTCTGCATGCTCTAAATGTGTAATCTATTGCAATTTAAAGTTAATTTTAATCAGGGGTGTGGGGTATGAAAACCACATTGGCAGTGATCATCCAATGCAATTTCCTTTACATGGTATTTTTATTTCTTTCAGGTATCATGTTAAAAATATGCAGAAAATATTTTCATACTATATATACATACATGTAGAATATGTCACTTAAACTCTCAAAACTCCTGTTTTACTTTCCATAATTCCATAATAAAGCTAGAGGAAAAGAGGCTTGAAACAAGAATAATACAGTGCATGCACATTCGCTGTAGGACAAAGATTATTTTGCTCATGTAGAAAACTCCCCTGAGGCTCAATAACAAGTTCTAATGTAATACAAAATGTACTCTGTGCAGACATTCTTTGAATTATAACATATGATAAACCATAGAAACAAAAAACCCCAACAACCACAAAAGCTGCACAGAACCATAAACAGAAACCTTATTAGAAATATTTATATAAATCACGTCTGTGACAACATGGTAACAGAATTCTGCTACAACAGTGTTTCTGCAGCAAGCTGCTGAAACAGAAGGTTACAACTGAACTTTCACCTGGGATGGAGATGTGCTCTGTTGGTCTTAAAGATTGTATCAGCAGTATCATTAACGAAAGAAAGCATCCAAACTGAGTTTAGCAATGCTTACCTGAGAGCTTTGATGGGGACTTTCTTTTTTTACTTGAAACCTTCAAGAATTCATCTATAAGTAGCTCATGAGCAAAAGCCCGTTTATCAGGATCTGGTTCAAAGCAACGCAATATGAAAGCCTTGGCTTCTGCAGACATGGATTCAGGAATCTCTGGGTGTATTTTAAACATTCCCACCTGAGAGAAGTCAAGGGAGAAACAATGGCCTACACTGTTCTTTTCCCAAACACTACACAGCATCAAAAAAGTGTTTACATAGTAAAAGTGGTATATTGTTCTCAAGTATTATATTATCATTCTGTAACTAATATATTAATTTATAGGAAAAAACTTACTGCAAACTGTAAAAATAACTACATTAACCCCCCCCCCCCCAGAATTCCAAGTAGAGGCTCTTGCAAAGCAGAAAACTCTGTCTTTCCTCAGGTTTTCTTTGTTTTTAATACCCAGGCTGCTGAATA
>JAOEHX010018924.1:0-21878 GCA_025448015.1 Bolborhynchus lineola | reverse complement strand
CAGGGACACCTCACACTAAATCATGCCACCCAAGGCTCTGTCCAACCTGGCCTTGAACACCACCAGGGATGGAGCATCCACAGCTTCCCTGGGCAACCCATTCCAGTGCCTCACCAGCCTTACAGCAAAGAATTTCTTCCTCATATCCAATAGCCTCTTGTATCTACTGTTTTCAATGCTAGCTCTCTCTTTAAGATGACTACTCTGTAGGGATGTGTAAAACTAGCTTGGGTCCTGGTATTAGTTGTAGATTGAACACTGCACAAGAAGGATACAGCTATTTCATCCTAAAGAGGAAATGGAGCATGGCAGAATATGGGAAATCTTGCTGAAGGACGAGCTATTCATTTTTCATCAACCAAAAAAGCCAAATGGGCAGAAGATTATGCTTATGTTCATTTAGTATGTGATTCCTACTGCTACTAAGCAGCAGGAATCCGTCTTTAACAGAAAACCTTCCTTTATAAAAATTATTTCTTTAACTATTGGGAAAGGAGAGATTTACCTTTCTGTTACCAGCCATGGCAATGACTTTAGTGCCTACTCTTCATAGCTTTCCTGAACTTAAGCCTGAGCTACAGTCTTTGATAATATTTTACCGTCTGAAAGGCATTTCAAAGATCCAGGCACTCCAATCACCTGTTAAGAAGCAGCTGGTACAACACTTGATACAAAAATCAAAAGCTAATGTAGAGTATAAGAATGACTTCGCAGTTTAACACAGTCAGTTTAATTTGAAAAATCTTATCTTTAGAGTTGCTATTACTTTCATAATAGTATTTGTGAAAATCTATGTATTCAAAATACTAGGTGCCTACAGATACACAAGTACTAGGAACATCAAGTATCAGGTCTTTACTTGGCAACTTTTATAAATGAGAGAGGGAAATAAATATATATGTAAAGAGACTGCATTAAAACAGGAATGGACAAGAAGATCATTCTACATTATTCTAATGTTAAGGGGCCTCATAATAAATGACGCACAAACACTAAAAAGAAAAATGTCTTTCACGACAGTTCAGTCTCAGAATTTTAAAGGATGCCACAAATAATGAATTTCAATAGTTCTTTTCGAAGGACATGCCTGAGCATGTCAAAGTAGATAGAGCTTGTCACTAGGTGTTTCAGTCAGATTCTGCACTTCAGCAATATCTCCTTTGGAAAGAAAAGTACTCTAATTTCTCACTTGTGATTGTAATCTATTCTGCAACTTGGAAATATCTAGTTACAAAGACAGAAAACACCATCATATACCACAGACAGGTAATTTATTTACAGCTTTATGGAAAAGGTAAAACTGGTTCATCACATTACTGAAGAAATTATGTAATGCACAAGATTTGGAACTAGGCAGTTACTATACCTGCTGTCTCTCTCTGGGATTTCTTTAATAGCAATTCTGACTTGATTGCTCAAATCTCGTCCTGCATATACAATGCCGTAAGTTCCTTTGCCCAGGATGACTCGCTCGCCATTTTCATCATATTCATAATCATACTGCAAAGCAAACAACATTAAATCAAATGGAGGGATAAGATTTATTCTATCTGACCCTGTGCTCGTAACTGAGGGATTTAGGATACTAGTTGCTTTCTGCAGACCATGAAGAAGGAAAGAAAAACACTTCAAGAAGACAGTTCTGATTCTGTGCAGACATGCCTATATTTCTTCACTATACAATGCTTCTATACAATTTCTCCACTATACAGTGCTTCTATACAAGAAGCACTGGCTTCTAAGGTAGCCATTTCAGATGACTGCATAAAGCTAACTTAGCCTTTACACACTCTGGGTAGGTACCCTTGCATGTCTTATTCAACAGCATCTGCAATTCTGCTGGCAGGTGCTCTGAAAACAAGACGACAGAGGGCACTCTGCGCCAAACAGATCCTCAGTTCCCAAACACATATAAAACAAGGCAGGATACACTTAATTCGTTCCAGATGCTCTCCTGACCTGATCACATCTTCCAAAGCCAGCATAACCTCAATTTTGTCAGTGCCAGGCCAGCCAGCAGAGTGTGCCAACGGAGGTTAGTCAAGATTGCGGTGTATTAAGCATGCTTTTGGCTGAATTTGAATTTCAAAGACTTCGTTATATAAATAATCTGACCTGGCCTCTGCTGTAACACAGACATGTACTTTCACACACTCACTCCTCCCATGCTAAACCCAGTAGTTTATGCCTATATAGTTTTTATTTTCCTCCTAATAAAGACTGCAATCTTTTATTAGAGAGAATCCACTACTTCTATCATTACTTTGTTTCAACAATTAATTACTCTCATGGTGAAGTCAGCTTCTTAATTCAGATTTCTTTGGTATCACTGTTTAATTACATTTTTCTTCAATAGAGTAAAAAAGACTATTAGTACATCATAATTTTCCTGTAAAAATACTTACCCATTGTAATCAAATCACCCACTGCTTTTCTTTTTTGCTAAGATAAACAAATTAGGCACCCTGAGGTTCTCATTATAGGATATTTTTCTATCCCACAGGTCACCATAGTCTGTCCCATCTCCAATTTCAGATGTATTATAAAATGCCAACATCAAAACTGGGACAGAAGGCTGTCTGTATTCTTTATGTGGCACTGACTGCATGCATCTAGAACTTTGGGACACTAGATTTTCATGTGGTAAGATATGGGCTTAGATATTCTATCCTGTTCCCTGCCTGAAAGAAAGCCTGAACACCCTAAGTACTGCATTGCACCCAGTGGCCCTGTACTCACTTTTCAATTACGTATATGTTCAGAGAGAAACCCAAAGTGAGAATGCAGAGTGTAACAGCAAACTATAACTTAGCTAAGAAGGGTACCAGCAAAAGCAGGGCATCCTTAAGCTTCAGGGTGAGTTAGTGGGCTAAAGGTATAAAACCTGTTCCCAGCAGCACCAACATAATCACCTCATCTGAGTTTGCTGTTCATTGCCATGTTTGCCTACAGATGGCAACTAGAGGGATAAGCCTTCCTTTACCACAATTATATCCTTACTTGTTGTGCAGACGATCTGCCAATAATGTAAGTGCACACGATTCCAGTGATGCATGAAACAGACAACAAACAGTCTTTAAAATTTAAACAGATGCTAATGCTGCTTATGATTACACCCTGAAGTAACTGCTACAAGAGTGACTCTGCAATAAGCATGACTGGAGAATTACAGATTTAAGTAGCTTCTTAAGTGAGTATGCTACCTGAAATGCAAGAGATTTAGCTATGCTGGTTATAAAAACATGAGGATCATTAAAAAGAACAATTAATTTATAAACAGTACAGTATAAAATTTTGAAAACAATAACTTGTCTAACTTCTTCCAGAGAACAGTAATTTACTCCTTTCAGTGAAATGCTACACTAGAAGCTCCAAATTCTTAGTACATTGGAATGTGGAGGGAAGGAGAGCATACCTCTAGAGAGTCTCCATCACATTCCCCTTCCTCTGTAGTCTTCCCTAGTTCTTCAGTGATACTGTTCACCATATCAAAAAACCTGTAAAAGGGAAAAAGAAAAGGAAAGGAAAAAAAAGACAAACACATACCTGAGACAGTATGTGGACAAAAAGAATGCCTCTCTCTCAAGTGATGGATGAACCAAAAGAGGACTTAAGCATAGTAAGTATAAACTCAATGGAAAAGTTTGTTTGTTGGCAAGTTTGATGTCTGAAATTAATGGAATTCAGATTTCAAAATCTATGTATCCAGTGAAATTCTCAACTTCTACCACCATGTCTTTATGCCCAATAAAAAGACTGAATCATCTTGAAAAAGGCCTAGAAATCTTGCCTGCATTGGGAGAAGTTTCTGTAGTGCATGAAGGCCAGCTTCAAGTTTTTGTTTGACTGAAAAGGGGGTTTGTTTTACAACTTCCCATAAAAAAAAAACAACCTGTCACATGACTTCTATCCCTTTGAAAGAATGCAATTATATGTCATGCGAAGGTATTGCTCACTTGTCTTCTAAGAAATGCTCAGATATGGAGGGGAATGAATATGGTAAAAGAACCTATATGAACTAGAATGAATGAGAGAATAAACTCAAGATTGGGCTGGGAGGTGGCCACAGCTGTTAGCACAGAGTATTGCAGTGATATTTGCCAAAGTTGACCCATTTTTTTAGCATAAAAAGACAACAAACTTCCTCTGGAAACGCCTTCTAGATCAATTCAAGCCCTCAAGGTTACGGAGCAGAAACACAGCATAGAGAAACAGAGACACACCTAATTTTGTGCAACAAACCTTTGCCAAGTTTCCTGTAGGGATACTGGTACAATCTTACTTACATGAACATGTTGCTAACATGAAGGAAATAAAGTGTGTGATTCTTTATATTCATAAATAAAATTTTAGTTACAGTAAAGGAGAAATTTTGACCAGACCACAAATTTTATCCCAAATGTTCCCACTTCAGAAAGTCCATTTGAAGTTTAGGATGCTTTGTTGAACTGGGGGCAATGAACACTTGTCCTAAGCCCTAATATGACAAATATTAGAAAAATAACCCAAGTATGTTAATAATTAATTTGTGGTCATATTTGCTTCTAACGTTTGTCTGAGCTTGCACGTTGATCCTCCAACCTTACATCTCCAGGATACTGCAGTACTAAGCTTTCATTTGAAAGATGGTTACCACAGCTCTGAAACAGTCAGTCCCTTCTGTGCGTGCTCTTGTGCATCTACTCCATCACAGGGCATGTTTTTGGTTTTTTTGAAACAAATGACATACCTTCTGCAATGAAGTTCTGTGCAGAAATAGATTTGAAAGTCATCTGAGTTGTGCAGCACATAAAGGAAACAGCATCGTTCTTCAAACTTTGAAATGCTGAAAGAACAGCCAAATGACATGTTATTAGAAAAAGCCATCTGGACTCCTACTAGCTATGTCAAACCACACAGATCAATCCATTTAATATGTGAAACAGACAAATTGGAACTAAGAAACTTTTCCTTATTGCAAAACTATACTTGTGTCCTCCAAAGTTTTCATGTTGCTGTTGCTGTCATTCAGCTTGCCCTCCAAGTCCACACATTGCACAAGAATGAGTAGGAGCAAAGAAGTTAATAGGATTACTTCCATTGACCTGAGTCATTTTTGTCTTTAATGCATTTAGGCAAGGCCCTCAAATTCCACTCCTGCAGCCAAGACGAAACATGGTCTCAGGATCATGTTAGAAAGTTGGATTTCAACCTCCAATCATGAACTCATCCTGCTTTAGAAATCAGCCACAGCTCAATCCTGAACACAAAAATTTCCCATCAGCTCCTTGTGAACAGGCGCACTGATAGTATGTATCAATGTACCAAACTTTTAAAATTAAATTAGCATCAATAAATGAGGTGAATGACTTTATGGCCCTTGCCCACTCATGTCTGTCTTCAGTTTTGACAAGATGAGGAAATATGCATGTCATTTTCTCATGGATGCATAGATGTCTCAACAGAAGAGCAGAAGGAGTGCAAACTCTGGTACAGTTGTCAGTGTTCTAACCCAACTGGGCTGCTGCAGCACTTGCAAAGAGATTCATTCCCCAGAACTGTTATATATGCATGTTATTACAGGGCTCCTTATGTAAAATATTAAGCCTTATTTGAATCTTGTAATTTTGTCACATGTTGACTGCCAGGTGTCAAACTTATGCAGTGTAATTTATTGTTACCATATTAGAAAATATAAAAAAACAAGATGGCTATGGTGTTACAAGAGAATATATTGCAGTATTTGAGAAAAGAAGACACATTAAATCTCCTTAACATTCTTATGACATGGGAAAAAAATTCCACAGTCCTAGCGAAATCAATCTCTTATCTGGATCAAGATAGCCACCATGGTTTTGACTAATTTATAGCACGATCGAGTAGAATGGTATTCTCCATTGTGCCAAAGGACCGATGATTTGATAACGTTTTTTCTTTAGATATCAGGAAATACTTGTAATTTTCCACTTTTAATAGGTGTCTGTGGTTGTCTGATCCTTGCTTCCTTTTATGATTACCCCATGGTATAGCCCTGTAAGTTTTGATAAATGGCTCTTCACACAACCTGGGAGGCCTGCCTTTCATAAGGCTGCTTATGAGAAGAGAAAGCTTAATTATAAGAATATTTGCCTTTGGGGGTGATGACTCATTCTTAGGAAAAATTTGTAAGTGCTAAATAATATACACACCAGTTTATACACTAGCTTTAATTCAATATTTTAAAGCACACAGGTAAACTCTCCAGATATGGAATAACTGATACTAACAGAATTACTCATTCATTGCAATTGAGTTTCATGTGAGTTTGAACATTTTACTGAGCACACTGTCAGTTTAAACCTGACGCGCACAGAAGCCACTGACTAACACAGAAATGAATAAAAGGGTAAGAATGTGGAGTGTACACAGAGGGCAGGCAAATTCACAAATATTTAAGGCCTTTAAGTGAATGTTTACACTGCTTAAATATTGCTTTCCTCCCTAGAAAGAAAAAAAAAAAAAAAGAAAAAATAAGGGAAGACTGAAAAATACCAAGTTATAAAAAGGGACACAATAATTTGCTCAGGAAATGCCTCATTCTGACAGTTCCCAAGCACACACAATACCCACTGATTTCTGTGACAGCAGAGTTGCTGCTGCACTTGTGAAACTCTGAAGACAAACAGGGAAGCACGATGGAGCATGGCTTGTGCCCAGCTCTTGTGCACCCAGAACTTCCTTTAGACAAGGAGAAATACTGCAAATGCTGTAACTATGGCTTGCTTATACTTGCAGATGAAGCAGCAGATAAAACAGCTGAGCACTGGCAGCAGCCACAGAAAAGCAGCTTGGTGAAACTTTGGCCTGTTTTCTGGAAGTGTAGCAGCACAGGCACCTCCCACTGTCAATTAAGCAGTCTGATGAGATTCCAAGCTCCAAGAACTTGGGATGGAATATAAACATCCCTGTTATCAATTCTTAAGCTGCAAAGAAAATTGGGTGCAGATCTGAATGCAACTTTTGCTCTGCTTCTAACACTACATTCATCAGCACGACCTCTGAGGCACTCTCCCACAGAAACACCACAAGTAACAGTTATTTCATAATCTAGGGCTTGTCCTGAACACTGCGGAAAAAGCCAACTTGTAGCCTAGCAACTTCAGCCTGCTACTTTATTTTTTATTTTTAAATTGGAAAAATAAAGCTGGTATCTTTTTGCTCATATGATGTCAGCTCTGCAGAACTCTAGTAACTTTTCTGGGTAATCTAAGATGCAAACCACTTTAGGGTAACAGCCATGTTCAAAAAACTCTAACAAAGCATTTAACAATATTTTTTGGCCTCATTCAACCATAAACATTTGTGTTTAAGAGGTCAAGAGCATATGACAAAAGCGGAGTTACATCTTGCACAAATCACTAATCAATGAACTCAATTCCTACGGCTCCCTGTATATGGGGTGTGATTTAGCACTGTGCAGCTCAAGAGTGCACTATATGCTTTCCAAGACCCTTGGCAATTCTTGAGAGCTCAACTCTATTACTCATAAAATAAGGCACTGATTGCACCAGCAATCTGGGAAACTTAAATGCTGGTACAATAAACCTGTTTGGTGTTAAGAGGGAACTTGTGTTTGTGAACAAGACTAAATTGTATGACTGCCTGCATTACTAGACACTAGACCACAGCAAGACAGGATATTTCTATTAGTATATGTTCTCAATGTTCGGTCTTCTCTGGGTCTGCATCACCAGCTTTCTCTTGATCTGCACATGCATTGATACGTGTTCTCATTCTTTTGCTCATTATATTATCATCATTATATATTCATAATGACTTCGGGTTACTGAAGCCTAGAAGCCCTAGTGCTGTGTTACAAAGCACACAGGAAAAAATGATCCCTGAGTCACTTCCTTGAAGTATTTACCAGAAGCATTAGCCATTTCAATGTCAGATGTCTCTTCACATCTACTTTCTCCTTTTGTAATATAGTAAATATTTATGGGGGCTTTTGTTGGAAAAGCCATCAAGATGTACAAAGACCTGCCTTGTACATTAAGGCTGCACTTATGCATCTGGCTCTTACTAGTCTAGAAAGGTTGAGAATCCTCATAAAGCTGAGAACTCCCCCTTCCTAGACCACTTTAAGTCTAGGAGCTTGAGAGGAGCCAAAAGTAGTCTTGGTATGAAAATACTAGAAGCAGGCTTGGTTCTGAAGGCTGCCCCACTCCAAAGAATACCTACCTTCATAAAAGTAGGAAAAACTGTGAAAAACTGAAAAATTAAGTGATCAGAAACTTGCAAATATTTGGAAGAAGAAAAAGTCTTACTCGGTTTTATACTTGCATAAGATAAAGATTTCCCCCTGCAGCTCCTCATGGAGACAGCCAGAGAGTTTTCTAAGAATTCACAGTGACTCTTGGCTCACTGTCAAGTCTTTCAAGTTGGTTTTGACATTTGTCCTGATGAACAGACTTGAAATTCAATTGACAAAGTAAATGACAACTGACAGTTTAAATAACAAATGCAGTAGTGTACACCAGAAATGGTACTGACCACACACGGTTTAATAAGAGGTCAGGGAAGGAAAAAAACCAAAAAGGACAAAAAATAGTTGGGGATTTTTTGTCTTTTTTTAGAACTACACAAAAACATACTGTAACCAAAACCCAAACCAGACTGAACTAAGTATCATCGCAATTTATGCCTAAAATAAGCTGAATCCCACAGGACTGAATTTCTGTGCCTATTGATAGTTTATTTTTTTAAGTTACTTTTTGGAACGAAAAAGAATCATCCATCTGTGCAAAAACGTCCTGCAGACATAGCAACAGCCTTGTGTGCATGGAACTGTTATTATTAGAACAGAGCAATGACAAAAAAATGTAAGATTTCTGGACTTCTTTTTTTAATTACATTAAAAGCAAAAACCAAAGTGGAAAGTTGCAGGATGACAAAGTATAGGTAAATCTTAGAGGAAAAAAAGAGAAAGAGACTACAATGAAGAACTGATCCAGAAAAGGTCACAGCGGTGCTGGAACATTACTTTCTTACTATCAGATTGCACAGCTGGACTCGGACAAACAGGGTTTAATGGGGGCTAGCACAGCAGACCCATTAGCCTGGATTTGGCTGTTCTCTACTGACAATATGGCACACAATCCAGTGAAGAATTTTACCTAGAAGTCTCCCTGGCAAACAGAAAACATTTTGCTGAAATCAAGCAAATAGATGGCAAAACTTCCTCCTTTGTCACTACCTCCCAAATCCTGTCCCAAAGAGAGAACTGTGCTGACAAAAAGGAAGGTGGCCTTGAACATTTTTCTATTCTAATCCAGTTAAGCCAGTCTTGTACATATCATTCCTGATGCTATGATTCACTAATGTTAACCTCCTCCACATGAACCGTTGGGATTCACACTACTACACGGCATTGACAAACTCCCCTCCTTATGGGCCTTCTCTGAAAAAGTTTTGCTGCCATACCCATAAACAGACACAGAAACAAACCATCAACCCAAATGTGCACTTTCACACCAAAACTCAACAACAGGTAAGCAATCAGAATGTTGCTAAAACACCCTGATCTTGTCAGTTCCTCATATCCTCCTGCTCTGCATCCACACATTACTTCCCAGCTTACTGCACCTGCCTATGCCACGCAGTTCCTGGCTGTGAATGAATTCAGGTAAAATTACATGGAACACTGGCAGTTATTTTAATTAGCATAAAGAAACTACCAACTTTTAGGAACTTTAGGTTCTTTAATTCAAGAGGCTATGCTTGCTAAGTTTTGCATAATGAACTCTGCAAGTGGTGTTTTCTGAATCTGAGATAAGACTCCTGGGGCTTCACTTAGAGCAGGGCACCTGTAAAAGTACCTGCAATACTCTGCTACAGCTCTGCATCTGTTAACTCCACCAAGGTCCACAGTAGCAGCTTAATACAATACGCATTCAATCACTCTTTTCATTTCAAAATCTGAAAGGAAAGTAACTTACCTTACTCCCCTGATAGAAGCAGCACTGAAGTTCCACTCATGGATACCTTTCTGTAACATGCAGAAAAAAAAACCAAATGAAACATTCCTCTTTACAAATGAAGCACTAGTAGCCGTATCTTCTAGACTGAAACTCAAGAGGTAGAAAAAGAAAATCTTGCATTACAACTACCTATTATTTTTTAACAGCTATTTTTTCCAGGGAATTATTTTTTTTCCCCCACCCAAAACAAACGCAACAGAAGTTCTAGACAGAAGTCTTCAGTTGTTTGTTTCTTCACTGTTTCCTCTGCAAACACAATACACCATTTTAGAAAGCATGCAAAACAATACACTGCTTTAGAAAGCAGAAGGCCTGCCTCCATAGCTTGATCTGGGTGCTGAACTTGGGGTCACATGTGATCCTCTGGAAAGTGCGTGTGTCAGGGGGAGAAACCCACCTCGAGAATAACAAGAGCCTGCTCTGTATGCTCAATGCCCTACCATGTGGGAAGATCAGGCAAAGACAGCTACAAGCAGGAAGTCTGATGTTAGAGAGCAAAACTGGGAAGTTCTTGAAAAGCAGAAGAAATTGCTCATGGAAGGAGCAAATCTGAAAGCCAAGTGTCCAAAGAACAGTGTCTGAAGAAAGGGGTCTATTTCCCTAGGAGTCTAGAAGACTGCAGGAAAGATGCACAAAACCTCTAATTGCAACTGGAGTAACAAACAAGGCTGAAGAAAGAAGCCACTTTATAAAAACACAAAGAAAGGCTAGGCCTCACTTATTTCCAGATCTTTTAAATTTACATCTGTCACATTCAGCAGAACTGAGTTCTCTTTGTAGACAGTCATATTGCTGTATGTTTATGTTCGAATAAAACTTTACTGTAAGAAACAGAAGCCTTTTGTATCTTTTAATGAAAACATTCTCCTTTCAGGAAAAGGTAGAACTACACCCTGTCAAAGTCCTGGCAGCCTTGGGATCCCACCACAATGAGCAATGTATTTGAAGAACCTCTGCTTTCTAAAGCTGATTTTCATTTGGCATTTTAGTGACCTGAGCAATTAAACTGCATTGAGACATTTCTTGCTGAGAGGCAATTTACAGCAAGGGCATAGTGTCAAACACAAACGTAGTAAAATGTATTCTAAAAGAATATATGAAATTGTGTAGCTTATAAAACATTTCATGAATAGTGAAATACAGAGAAGTCAGAACTGATATGCTGCCAAAATAGTTGCACAATCCTGCACAATGTGCAGGAAATTATAGTGGAAATAATTCTCTCAGCTATAACAGCTTTCTATAAGGCTTCTTACATCAATTTTTTCCTCTTCCTCTGTAATTCTTTCCTTCCTGTTCCTATCACAGTAAAGTTTGTGATGCTAATATAAAATGCCTAACACAACGTACCAAATATACAAGCAAGCATGTTTCTTGAAGCACAAGCTCCACACTATCCTAACTGCAAAGTACAAAGTGGTAACGCCAGTACCTCTTCAATGTTAAATCGTGGGAAGGGTTTCTACATTGGGGTACTGGGACAAGAGAATAACCCGTTATTAGCAAAAGGTGGGATTGCATCTTGAAGTGGAGGTACTAACTGATGCTAGTATGGAGTGTTTGCAAAACTACTATTCGAGTTGCCTAGTTCTCTTGCACAAAGATCACCAACTCAATCCCTGTGCTAAAAAGGAAGGTGTACGTGTGCTGCCTTTTACTCATCCCTCCATACACAAGCTCTGCCACTTTCCAATTTTCCATGCTTGGAAACTCTCTTCAGAGCTCTGCTACTGGTACTCGTCCAATTCTCACTGTTCGGAATAATCTAAAATCTAAATAAGATAAAATATACATCTTGACAGGCAGAAATGCTCAAGAAGCAGAACAAGAAGCGTAAGTATTGTGGGTTTTACCTGTCACCTACATGCAACTAATCTCTCACAGATTCATACACCTTTTATTTACCACACAAAGTTCTCAAGCAATGAAATAATATAAAAGTTATGTCCCTCATGATCTTGCCAAGTTTTGAATACACTGGAGTAAATATCTCAGGCGTGCTATCCAAATTCAGCATCTGTTCTTTGCTTAGGCAAAAAAAAACACCAACCACCCAAAACAAAACTCAAAATGGATTCAGAAGCCAATGTGAAACAGAGACAGGCTGTTCTATTTCTAACTTGCAAACAGCGCTGCTGCGTTCTTCTAACCCCATGTGGAAAGGGCTGCTAAAACTAGGGAACTGCAAGGCAAAGCTTATATGGATTATATAAATATAATGCTATCTGAATTTTATAAGCATTTGTTTATACTAAACTTCGTAATACTAACTGCATAAATGTTGAAATGTGCTGCTAAAAATGCTACAGAAAATGAAGAGGCCATGTTGTTTATCCTGGTATTTATTACAAAAATTGCCAGCTGCAGGCTCCACTGAGTTCCAGACAGGATTCAAGACAGAAATTCAGCTTTTTTGTGCATGAAAGGAAGTTCATACACTTTGTAACTCACAATTCTTATTCTTAGAGCACTGACTGAATTTTGGAAGATAAACAGAACTGAAATCTGAAGTATAAGCTGGTTAAACTCTGACAGACCTATGGTAGGTAGACTGAAACTGGACAGCTGAAGAAGCTTCC
Source organism: Bolborhynchus lineola (assembly GCA_025448015.1). Classification (NCBI taxonomy): domain Eukaryota; kingdom Metazoa; phylum Chordata; class Aves; order Psittaciformes; family Psittacidae; genus Bolborhynchus; species Bolborhynchus lineola. The sequence goes on along the minus strand of JAOEHX010018924.1, from coordinate 9,298 downwards.
AAACACAGCAAATCTGCCTTTGCAGTAGGGATGGGTGGTCTTTGCTTGTTAATCAGTCCCTAAAATGCCTGGTTTTAGCTTAGCAAAGCTCAAAGAAAGAGCCTTCCTCTCTGCAGTGGGCTGAGAAATACATCAATTCCCTTAACAAAATCTCTTACCAAAGGCAACTATTGCACTGGTTGAATTCAACTGAAAAGGAAGCTGGTGTCTCCAACTTTCTCTAGTCTCTTTTCTACCTGTAAGATTTCTGATGGATTCTAAGGACTTTGACAAACTTGCAACAACAGACTAAAATTATACAGCTGAAGGAGTAACTACCAAATTGCCCATTACATTCTTTTGATGGATATTATGGCTTGCAGGGCAAGGATGCCTGCACTGAGTATCAATCAGAGCCTGAGCTACTGAATAAGCTCACCACAGTAAGGATTCTGGCCAGAGCAAAAATACGATGGAATGCAGCATTTAAAACTGAGTTACTACGGAATGCATTTAAAACTGAGTTTGTCTAATGCTACTGATTAACACTAGGGCAGCAATCTAATCTGCAGAAATACAGAAATACATTTCCCAAATCAGGAAGGGAGGAGAGAGGAAAGGTATTACACACTAAAATGAAACTTTAAAAATGGAATAACAGAATTACAATAGTAGAAAATACTACAAAGCAAAGGTTATAAACTCTGCAAAGACAAAATACGTATCTGCTGACACCAAACAGGTACAGACTAATACATCCAAATCCTTCTCCCAGTCACAGGATGAATGGGCAGTCAAGTAACACATCTAAGAAAGAGGCCATTACTGAAAGTATTGAGCAAAATATCCCAGTAGGTGAAAGACACAGGAATGCACCAGGAAATGCCATTTCTGGAATTTGAGTGCACATGCTCAAGTAAAGTTAACTCAAACTAGAATGTAAGCACTCAAGGCAATAAGATGCCACGTATGGCCAGTACACTAAGCCCACTCTTTTACCTAACAAAAACCCCAAACCCGTAAAACAACAACAACAACAACAAAGACTAAATTCTGAATACAGAAATACTTTCTGAACAGATATTTTACAATAACAGGGTTTACTCTGTACTATGGACAAATCATTATTTACTGAGTGGCAAATTTTGTTTTTGTCCAAGAATTGCATAAATTCATTTTTTATTTTATTCTCAGAGGCTGAGCCTACTTGGGAAAACATTAGTCAGAACAAACCACAAATAAATAGAAATTCACTGGTTCAGGCAAACATTTTGGTTTGTGCTGTAAATATACCATTTCAGCTACTGTTCATTTACATTTTCTCATGAACTCACAACAAAAATTCTAAGCAGTATAGCCTCACATATTCGGTATGCAACAAATGTTTCTCTTTTAACACACTACAAGTATGAAAGCTGAAGAATGAATTAGCTGAAAAATAGGTCTTCACTATTCTATCCACAGGCAAACAAAATGCTGCCATGGAAGAATGAACATTGCTAGTTCTTACAAACAGAACCATCTCCAGTGTGATGCCTCCAGCTCACTCAGCCTCCATTCACTCTTCATATACTCTCCGCCATATTTCCATGATCTTGTCCTATGAGGCTCTACAACGTCCTCCCTGTCTTCACTCTTGCCAACATTATGCTTTCTCAGCATCCCAGAATGCAATAGCCATTCTAGGTTTTGCTCTCTCCTTGCTTCTCCAGATTTTCTAAGCTGCTTTCCAAATATGCCCGGCTATCTCACAACTCCAGATACAGACTTCTCAGCTTTCCCGATTTCTAGACCTTCTGAGCATCTATCTATCCTTCTGCCAAATACTTCTCTAGCTTTTGATTCATTGCGCTCCTATTTTAAGACATCAGTCTCTATTACTCTCATATTAAGAGTATTTACCACAGCTGACAGGCAATAGTGCAAGTACAGAAAGAAGATAGTTCTGTTTTCATAAGTAATTTATACATTATTTGTATGATGACAATGTATTGTAAACTACTTATGAAGCAATAGACTTAGATATTATACACTGCTGTAAAACAACATGAAAGTAGCTGGAAGTTATTTTTTAAAATTATGGGGATAAAAGTTTAATTGAAAAACAGGGCAAATAAAAAAAAAAAAAAAAAAAGAATGCCATATTGAAAAAAAAGGTAAAAAACACATGGTAACATATATCCACGGCATCTTCCTGTGCGTTACTAAAACACTTTTCTCCTTTGCAGAATCCATCATTAGAGGCAACTGTTTACATGTTATATGCCTTATCTATCATGCATATTTTAAATTGTGAAAAAAGTTACAACTACAGACATCACGGTATATACCTTGTCATCAGGCAGCACATGCCAGATAGATACGGTCTTCTCTTCAGCTTCACTGTTGATGGAGAGGTATGAGGGCTGATAGATTTTTGTTGGTTCTAATATTAAAACCTTGTAGAAAAAAAAAAAATTGACATTAGTACACATTATATAGAACTTAAAAAAATATTAAGATTTGTTAAAAGTATTTCTTTAGTCATACCATAGCAGGAAAAACAGGGGAAATAGAATGAAAAGTAAAATTTTACATACTGGGCTAGCTTAGCATGGCTGACAGCAACTTCAGATTTTTAAAAAGGCAGCTAAATTTAAGTATTTTATATAAGGCCATTATGTGCCAATTGTTAGCAGATGTCATAATTTTCTAAATTATTTCTCTGACAACTATCAGATTTCTAAATCCTTCTGTCACAATTCATTCTCTTACAATGCCATTCAAGAATCATCTCCCATGTGAATAGAATTCATGGTATACTTTCATCATCTTTTGGTAGAAGTGCTTTTGGGTAAAACAGAAAACCATACCAACCTAGAGCTAGACTAAACTACTTTTGATTTAGATTATTGTGAAATTTAGCCACCAGATCAAATCATTTTCTCAAAAGCAACAAACACCACTGCATAAGGCTGACAGCTAAAGGTTATAGAAGATTTCCTGGAATAAGTGAACAAACTAGAACCATATTGTAAATAGGTGGGATGCAATGCAGCAAGATTTAGTCTAACATAACCACTTAGTAAATGAAGGCAGCCACTCTACCACTTTAATAATGTTCTGCCAGCACTACTTCAAGATCTGTAAAGCTTCCAGAAATCAAACAATCAAACTATGCTGTCATTGGGTTTACCTTTTGGCTTATGCTATTGCAATGATTAGTTTCAATTCGTCTCCTAGTATTAACAAAAGTCCAAACCATTTGACTTGGACAGTTTTGTAAGTCAGAGCCTATTTTAAGCATCTAATTGTGCCATTTGATCATTAAAAATCTAAGAACAATGTGGACTTGTCTTTTGAGAAAAAAAAAAAAAAAAAAAAAAGGAGGCTTCAAATTTTTATTTGCTTCCCTGCAAAACTTTATGCTGATTCTCCTTGGAGAAGGAGGACCAGGCTCCCTAGAGAGTTTCATGTTGCTTTCACTTTACTGCCTCAAGCTGCTGCAGTTCAGCACTCAAATCTTCCTTATGGTTTATTATCCCATCTACACACAGAAGCCAGAAGAACCATACAAAACAACCAGTGTGCACTTCAAGTATTTGGGAGGCAACTGCAACTGCTATTTAAAATAACAAACTGTACTTGCTAATGGTTAGCTAAAAGGAATTCCCAAGACATTATTTCTCGCACAAATATAGTTAATATGACAGGGAACAAAGAGCTTTTTACAGAGTACTTTCAGGACATTGTTCAACACCAGGGCATCTCATGAAAATAATCAGCAAAATGTTTGTGGAATAAATCTGAAAAGTATATATACATACTTACAGTTTGATCTTGTTAAAATACATTGTCCAGTAATTGGAGCAATGCATTTTTGACTGCCTGGGCTGATTTTCAACCTCTAACAGAGCACAGGTTTAACTGGCATAGTTTATGCAAAGCCTGCTGAGCTAGAATGAAGCTAGATATTTTTTCTTCAAAATATAATATAGTTAATACAGTATCACTTGGAATATACTGCAAAGGTTTGTTTTAGAATATACCCATTGGTAGCAAACTCCAAATAGCAAGTTACATCTTGATGTTTTTCCTAATTACTTTTACATGGAACACACCGTGCAACCCATTGTAGCCATGTGCAATCAAAAACTAATCTAATATGCAGGCCAAATAAATTTCTTCTGAACAAGTATTTTATTGTCTGGCCAATTGAAAGCAAGCGGTGTTTTGTGTTCATTTCCTTCATGTCACATTTTATCAAGAAAATAAAAAAAAAAAAAACCAAAAACAAAGCCAAAAAAACAACTACTTACTGGAAATCGAACTACAGACACATCTGTCTTTGTGGCTTCAACAAGGAAGTCCATCCAGAAGTCCACAAGTTCCTGTTTGGCCATATGCTGTTCTGGAGTCAGTTTCTTAAAATGCTGATATATCAAAATAGTCTCTACAATAGACTTCAGGTACCTGTGATCATTCAAGCATATACAGACGGTAAATTTAATATAGTCTGTAGGTAATAACATCTCTAACTTTAACCACAACTGAAACATTCACCATTGCAACACCAAGGCAGCCAGTAAGACTTTGGTTCTCTGGAGCTACTTTTAATAATGACAGTTCCTCATTTAGTAGTAACCTGAAATACAAATGAGTTCTGGGACACTTCTTCCTGTATATATTCCTGATCCATATACTGTCTCCTATCCTAAACCACTTAAGGATGGGACCATGCTAAGGAAGGAGAACAGCAGCACTGAATGTCTCCCCTATATCCAGCTCACCCTCTCTCTGCTGTTCTACTTTCCAGGGCTGATTTATGGGGCTCCTCATAACATTGCTTTCACTTGGTGTATTTTAAAATAAGCTGCAAACAATCTTAGGCAGTTTTTATGAAGGCTACAGCAATGAGATATACATGCTTAAAGAGGATTTATTTCAGCTGCAACCTTACTGCAATTAGACTATTCATGGAACTGTTGCCAGGCTTATGGGAGGAAAGTATAATGTAAACTTTGGGAACAGTTCCATAGCTGTGCATTTTTCAATCACCCTTCTTAGGCCATGGGGATATCAACTCCCCTTTGCATTAAGCAGGCTCTGCTGAACGGCAGGCAAGATACTGGGAAGGGATTTTTCACAGGAGCAGTCCTTCTTGAAGTACAAATGAGTGTGCTGTACATTCAGAGTTTAATCCACAGACTTAAACCCCAAAAGCACTGGTACATAAAACCCTGACAACCACACGTTCATAAACTCCAGGAAACTCTACCAGGAGACTTCCAGAGAGCATTATCCAGCTTCTCAGTAAAACATGCCCACACTAGAAATTGAAAACCTTGCAGATAAACACACTGTAAACAGCGTTTATGAAATATTTGGCCAGAAAATGAGGTTTTAATTTGGTAATTCCTATGTTATGCAGATATAGAAGTTTAGCATTTCCATATTTTAGCCCATACACATGTATTCCCATCTGATCAGCATCCGGAAACACTAGCCTTTACAAAAAGGCAAAAATAAACAGGCTGAGACATATGCACTCTTTCAATTGAACGAGTGACAACCTTTTTGGTCAGAAAGGAGTCTTGGTTCTCCCCAGCTAACAGGATCCCAGCCCTTAATGAGTAGGTGACCAGTTCTTAGTTGCTGCCTATATGCAAAGCGGAACAAGTGCCAAGCCTGCTGTCAGAGCACACATCTCCTGGCCTTTACGTAAGAGCTGCTGACTCTATAGGGTTGTCCCTAGACAACCTAGATTTATAACCTTTAACCCTAAATTTATAACCTTTCTGTTAACTGGACTTTACTCTTCATTCTTAATCATAATGAGATGCAACCTGCACCATACTGAACTGTTTTGCGCTCAAGTTCCTAAAACAGCCAGTATGTGCAAGTATCATCGCAGTATTCCAAAGGTTACTTATGCCTCTCTAGCCAAGCTGTCTGCATTACCAAAAACTTTAAGGCAGTTCTAAATAAACCCACAAAGTCCGCCACTACCACTTCTCTTCCGCAATGTAACTGCTTGAGTATGGTCCCCATAAAGCAACTCCTCCTTTTCCCACTGCTCTCAGAACAACATGGAGCCAATGCTGAATCTGCCCTTTTCAGACACCAAATTAAAGACCCATAGCAAATCTATTTCTGAATAAGGGCAAAAGGGGAGAGTCCCTTGTCCACGTAAAAATACAGTGAAACTATATACAGAAGCAAAATATATTAAAAAAAAAACCCAAAAAAACCCAACAAAACCAAAACCAGTCTCTTGTCAGTAAACATGATGTCAAATGTGAAAGCTGAAGGAGTCCAATGTTTTAATACACAGCTATGAACATGATCTCATTTATGACCTTACCATCCTGGTGCCTTCAGTTTAAACAGCTTTTCTGAAGCCTGGATCACTCTTACATGGTCATTAGCCAACATACTGGCCCCCAAGAAAGATCCCACTTCCCAATAGCTCTGCAGTTTCTCCAAGCTCCCCTTTTTACCGAGCAGGCTGCTGATCTTTACTCCTGTAGTAAACAAATAATAGATTGCAGGAATATATTAATGCAGTTTTAAAATAACCATTTCCCTGAATTGAAATCTATTTATTGCTTAAATTACTGTAGCCCCTCCATTTCAACAAAGTAAATACAAGTCATACTTACCAGTTAATGTTATATGCCTTCCATACACCCTAAGAGGTAGCAGATTTTTTTCTGTCCCTCCCCCTCTTCTAAAGGCTCCTCAAGAAAGGAACTTTAAGACATCACTGTCAGGACAAGGCCACAGTCAATTACCTATGTTCTTGCATGGACCTCATCTGTAAAGGTAAATTGGGGCCTTAGGCTACACAACATAGCTGTAAAAACTTAACAGATGCTGAATAAGGCACCTATTATGTTTTTTTCTGCTTTGTTTTTTTGACTTAAAAGCCCCAAGCCCCAAACTTACCTTTATAGACAAGGTCCCATGCAGAAGGAACAGATGATCCACTGGGCTTCTTCCAGCAGTGATGTTCTTTTAATTGCCGCAAGTCCTACCCCAATGAAAGACATCTATTAATATTCATAAGTCCCCCAGCAATTCAAGACTATGGAGAGCCTCAGGTTTCAATTTTGACTTGCTACGTTTTCTGAGAACTACAAACTCCCCTGTGGCCTTCAGGATGATTTTTAGTTCATATTAGCTGCCACATATCTATAGCTAACATGAGATATGCTACGCTATCCCTCACAAATAAAACAATTTGCAGCTCATGACACAGGCCTCTTCACTACCGTAGTCTTTTGTTCACTTTTCCCATACTGCTCCAGTACGACAGTTTCCCTCCCACATCACCTTCCATTGTCCTTGATATTAAAGCTGAGTAGTCACAAGAAATTTCAATACAGCTGTTGACCTTTATTTTTTCCTTGAGTAGATAGCAGACTAAACTTCACACTGGAAGCAGCAATATATCTATTAAAACGGGTATCATTACATAAGCTACATTTCAGTCTGCAAAATTCATCTTGTTTTCCTACATTGTTCCCATTTTTATGTTATCAACAATAGACAATGTTTTTAAAATGTGAAATTTTAAACAAGTGGTCTATAGCCTATTGCACATCTACACTTCACACTTTGCACTCTCTTACTAACAAAAAATTGTTGTTCTTGGGTAACATACAGAACAAAATAACACTTCAATCACATAAAAAACATTATTTGTTCACTTGTCGGGAAAGAAGTTTGTTCAGTTATTCCCAAAGAGAAAAAATGCAGTAGATTTTACAACGTATCACGGATATACCTGAAACATGATAAAATGTACCTCACATCCACCAACTCCACAAGGTGCAGCAGTGACCATGTCTGTCTATCACCTCTGCAAGGCTTTAAGGCAGGGTGCTATATTACATTCACGTTGTCAAGACATGGCTTGAGGATGTATACACACACTTGGTGCAGGATAGGAAGAGGGAATTTGTGTTAAATGCGTTCAGCTTCAGTTGAGTTCTAGAAACCAAGATCTACGCACTATCCACATGACACAGTAAATGGGAAAAAAAATCTCCCCCAGGACCCTAGAGTAACACTATTCAGCAGTATCTTCTAAGGCTGAAGGGCTGTGATAGAATAAAACATTTGTATGTGCATGAGCAGCATACAAAAGCAGACAGACACTCACTGACTTCCACTGGCTTTGCATGCAACCTCATTGCAAGGGAAATAAGGAACTCGTATCACCGATACATGAGTAATTTCAAACTGGTATATTTTTGCTGGGAGGAAGGAGAAAGGGAGCAATTTAGCTTTCTGGAGTGTCCTCACTGAGTACTGGGTGATGGCACTCACAGCTGCAGTGACCACTGACCAACAGTAACAAGCAATTTGTGACACTGAGCAGCAGTACTGGTTCACAAGCTTACACCCTCTGTTGTGCTTCACTGCACTTCCAGAAACACACCCATCGCAACCCTCCAGTGCTCCAAAGGTAGGAAGGGAGTCAAAGCAAAGTACACGATCAGTGTTCAGTTTTCATGAAAAGCACAACTCACAAGGGGAGGAACTGGGACTACTCATATGGCAAGGAGAAGTGTTTGTTAGGAGGTAAGGCTGGTGATAGCAAGGCTCTTGAGTTCCAGCTCTCAGAATAAAGGAGATAAATGGCGGAGAAAAGATAGATGTGTAGCAGTGACGATATCAAAGGACACCAAGTTCAGGAATCATTATTGTTATGTAGCCTGGATGAACTTGAAGTTTTACAACTGTTCTATGAAGTGGGTCCTATTACCTTACAGAAAACATTAGCCTCTCATCAAATTCTTCTGAGAAAGATGAGGTATGCAGTGCTCAGACTCACTCCAGTTTGCAGGCCTTCATCTACAAAGCTCATCTGCAAGCTTACTTATTAGGCAAGTTGGAAAAATGCAGGCGCAGTGTGGAGAAATTAGCAATAGGTCCAAAAGACCTAATAACTCTAATCTATAGAGGTGGTGGGGTTTTGTTCTGTTTCCAGTGGGTTTGGTCCTTCTCTAGTTTATTTTGATTTCACCATCTTGAAAAGTTTTTTGGGAGTGTAAGAAAATCCAGGCAAAGTTAAGGCAGTCTTTCCTTCCATGAAAACCTTGGCATTCACAGGGGGAGGGGGAAAAAAAAAAAATAAAAAATGCTGGTTTCCGAACATTTGCCCTTAGAAATAAATGAGCCATAATAGAGGAACCATTAATGCCAAAAAAGCCATTAATTTTGTAATACCAAGAATATACCCACAGCTGGTGAAGCAAGATACAGTAAGTAGATATTACCAGTTAATAATTACTATAAAGGGTTTAGAAATAAACTGATTTCCTTGCTCACA
>JAOEHX010018923.1:0-26401 GCA_025448015.1 Bolborhynchus lineola | reverse complement strand
GAGTGAATATCAATACTTCCTAAAATGCTAAATGCATGAGGCAGGGTTACAGGTTAACCATAAATACTGTGATCTCATAAATGACCACAAGAAGCAAGTGTTCACTAAAGTATCTTCAGATCTACCACCCATCCATACTGACTCTATAAAGACAAATCAGTAGATTCTGTAGGTTATTAACAAAAACATCTGCATATGTGTAAAACTTACCCTTTACTGTAAAGCAGACAGAAACCTTTCAAGGCCTCTGTTCAGGATGTCCTCCCCCTCACACTCCCCCATATACTTCAAATTCAACTTTACCTCTAAAGTCTTTTGGGCTAGATTTAACCATATGAATGATTTACCTATTCATGTGAATGATTACCATGCAGATTAAAATCAGTGTTTGAATTATACACAGGACTCCTAATTCTAATCTATGTCAGCATTTCTGTAATATTTTTTATATTTTATTTGCCATGAATTTACGCCCAAGTTCAAATAAGGATAATTTTCTCTATCCTTCCTCCATCACAAACACATACATTTGAAAAATTAAGCACATACACATGGAGTACTCACCTGTTAAGAGATTTCAGGTACTGAAAGTATTAATATGCTTGTCACACTAAACCTTTGAAATACCAAATCTCATGCCTTTCCTGTGGAACAAATTCATAAAAAGACATGAAACAGTCAACCTAACAATCGACTAACAATCTAAAGTTTAAAGAATTGTATGGCTGCCCTATTGTTGGCAGTGTTCAGTGCCAGGTTGGATGGGGTTACTGGAAGGTGTCCCTTCCTGTGGCAGTGGAGTAGGAAGTAGATGAGTTTTAAGGTCCCTTTCAACTCAAACTTTCTATGATTCTATGAGGATCTTTTTGAGACCTGATTTACAAAAGCTGATTGCAGATAGCAGATTTGTTTGAAATAATAAACATCCTATATTGACCACAATTAAAATTAACATACCAGAACAAATGTAAAAAATCATTTTCTGCCAGATACTTCTCTGCTCCATTAATTGCTTTGATAACAGAGTAATTTTATTACCTTGATAACACAACTGCAGTTAGACAACACTTTCCTAAGGAAAAGGAATATAAGGAAGAAAAATACTAATTTGTTTGAAATAAGGGACTGTTTTCACAAAGGCACTAACTGCGTCCAAAGGGACACATAGGAGATCTTGCAATGCTAAATAAATGAGTGAATCTGAAATGAGAAGTGTTCTGGGATGCCCTTCTTCATTTAGGTAATGCTAATATTCTTACCTCACTGCCAACTGCTGCAACAGCTCAGGAAATGTTGGGGAGTTCTCTGGCTGAATTTTGCACACATCATGGCAAAAGATGACGAGCAGAAAGGAGACTGGAGAGAAGGGGAGTAGGCAGCTATGGGGAGAGGTCTTTGGAGAGGGCAGCAGGATGCCCACAGGCCAGCAGGAAAGGCTGCTGTCACTGCAGGATGCCTGTACGTGGTTCTTTTAATAAAAAGCCAGTTCAGTTTTAGTACCATGGGATTTCCTCAAGTTAGAAACCAACAGGCAGAGCATGAACCACACAAGGTCTGTTCTGTAACTGCTTAAAACATAAAGTTTATAAACACTGAAGTGCTACTTTTCCTCCACAGAGGCCTTTTCTTAGATAGAAAAATAAAACAAGGAAGTGTCTGTCATGTAGTTGTACTAAAATTATACTTAGTACAATAAACTTATCTCTAATAGTGTGTTCCTCAGATGACTCAGCACCTCTCATATTTTACTTTGTAAAGAGAAACAGTTATTTTCTTTTTCTTCCTACATAGTTGAAGAAGGTAGCAGCTAAGTAGTGATGATAATCCTTGAATGCTCATCTCAAGATACTGATACAAAAACAGCAATCACCTGGCACCAGTGGAAAGTCAAAACATGGAGCCATACACAGAGGTGTTCCTGTACGTATTTCCCTGACAGGGCAATCATTCTTGTTCATGATTCTGTACCTTTGAAAGTAAATAACAGCATTATTAGTGAAAATAAATAGAAACAGAGAAAGGCAAAGGATACCAAAGGGATTTTTCTTTTCCAAAACACAGGAAATTTTCTGACCTTGTGGAAAAAGCGAGGAAGGAAAGGGAATATAAAGGCCTTAAAATAATGTATCAATATGCACTCTTCACTCTGATCATGTCTCTAAAAACTGGCTGGCATGTCCTGTGCTCAACACGAGCCCAAGCACACAGAGGCTATGGAATCACATGATGTTGGCTATCTTGCACTGAGCAAGGAACATGTTTCTCTTGAATCCAGGAAGAGTTGAACAAAGCCTTAAGTGACTTCCAGGTCTGGAACTTCAAGCACACAGTCCAGTGTGCATAGTGCTGTGTTGCTGTGTCATTGAAGAAATAAGAACATGAAATGTATTAATTTATTTCTTGACTTCATTGCTCTGGGGTCCTTTATTTGGTTGGTTGGTTTGCTTTGCTTTTTTTTCCTATCACCACAAAGTTTATCAGAGTTTCACGCCATTGTAGGTCCCATAAGGGTGGGCACCCCTTAGACTTTTATTCTGGTCAGGATTTTATTTTTAAAAGCAGTATTTTGAGAAATGTGCTCAAAGAAGTCATATAGGAGGGAGGAACGGTTTGGATAGCAACAATATTTGTGTTTGGCTTCTAGACAGATCTAGCTCCAGAGCAAAGCTTGGAAACACAGGATAGGAGAGGGCCAGAGACCTCAGAACATTGCACCAGGATGGTGGGATGGGATTATGTTAGTGGGATAAACTGGAGAATCAGGGAAAAGAGGTGCCTAAATTAATGATCTGGGGGAGAAGCAAAGGAACTAAAGGTGCTTTGTAGCTGTTCAACTGTTTTATTCTGTAAGGAGTGAATGCTGTAGTTCTGTTTGGGGGCACAAATATATACAGTATTATTGACACAAAGGAAATGGGGGGCAGATAAATATTGGAGTTCTTATTGGATTCATCTTTTCTGGGAGCTATGACTAATGCTAGTTAGGATTGAGGGTGTATAAATAATCTTAACACTTCACTGTCTCACATCAGTTAAGCAATTTACCTTACACTTTATTTTATCTGGTATTCACACTTTGACAGTGGACAATAGAATTGAAAGAGTCAGAACAGGGTCTGTTGTGTCCCTGAGGACACACCTTCTCTAGAATAATAGGCTCCATGCTTTCTATGCATAGTTCTATTCAGAAAACAGGGAGGTTTGGTCCTTTTTCAGTAAGCGTATCTCAGACTTTTGAAACAGAAATCAGTTCCAAGCTTTGATTTAAAATAGATCTTTCTTAGGCCTCATAAGCAGCATCAAGACCCCATCTTGAACTTACAATACCAAAAGATAAATATTTTAGAAGCTGCCTCCTGCAGGTTTGCATATCTCAGCAGCTTTTTAGCAAATTCATATTCTTGCAATATTTCAGAGAAAAAGAATTTAATTTTATAAATCTGGTGAGCCAGATACAGAAACAAATTTATGGATGCCTTTGTTCTCCTTCAGACTGCTTTGTTTGTAGATCTGCTAAACTCAGTGGGCAGATCCCCAATAAATGTCAGTGATCTTAGAAACTACTGACTTAATTTGGAAAGGCTGATAAAGGAAGCTTGCCTGCCCTCTTCAACTGAAGCAATGCTGAGGGTGTTAATTTTAAAATGCTGTGACAGGACTCTTGTTAGTGATCTTAGTGGTTTGTGCTGGTATAATTACAACACTTCGGGCACTCCTTCCATAAATTTAAGGATCTCTTGTTGTAGAGTTGATCTATGAGCTTAATGGATGTTGCATATTGAATTAATGGATCCAGATGATGACTTTGCTTTCTTCAAATTGTTGCTTATTTCCTGCGCTTGGGTAAACCTTTTTTCCTTTGTTTTATTTAGATGCTTTTAACTTCAATTACTATGCTGATGTCAAACAAGAATGTGTCAGTTTCCCCTTTTTTCCAAGTATTCAAAAATCATTTAAACCATCATCAAAACCTGTATGCTGCAACATAAAAATAAGAAACTTCAATTATCACTTCTTGGCACTCAAAAGATCATTCTGAAATTATAGTCAGACCAGAAGTACAGCATTTTCAAATTCAAAATGAACAAATACCACTATTTGACACTTGCACAATGTCAGTCTATGCAGACAAATTCTGTAACTACCTAATACTTAGCCCTTTAAGGCCATGTACTTGAATTTTATGTGAGAAAGCAAGGGAGAAATCAGGACTTCATTCCCTACTGCCTTCCATCCTCTGTGATGGGAAGCGATGTTGCTTCATCTTCTGTAATGGGAAAAAAAGCCACCAATCTATCTTACACACTGCCACTTACACTTCTAAAACAAATAGAGGAGCTGGAGCAATCAGCTGATACTGAGTTCTGTGTCATGACAGGATGTAACCTTTAGTGCATCATGTGATGACATGGATGACATGAATGACATGAATGGAACCAACAATTTTTCATGAGGCATCTTGTTTCACAAAGCAGTGTGCACACTGAATCCCAGCAATACTGCGGGAATTGATAAGAGAAAGTGAAAGAGATTTTGTAGCAATAATCGAAGTTATCAACAGATATAAAGGGTTTCAATTAAACTGTCTGATTAATAATTTCTGGCCAATATTTCTGAATCTTCCTTAATAAAGAATGTCCTTTTCATTTTTCACTGATTCATTGAAAACTTGAACTTTACAAAGAGATGGAGATTTTCCCCATTAAACTTGAGGTGACTGTATCTAAACGTAAGGAAGCAAACCTAAGGATCAGTGCGATTATTTTGGTGAAACTCACTGAGCTGTGCGTCCATAGAAAACAGAATGATTTATTCCTATGGCTGACCAAATGAGCAGGAAATGTGGACAGGCTGATAAATCATTCATGTGCAAAATGACAGTATTTCTCTGTCTAGATAGCCAAGGTGGGTAAAATTGTGAGTCTGAGAATTTTTTTCTGAATCTTGTCTATTCCCATGACATGCAATGAAATGTTGTATAAACATAAAGGAGACCTTCTGTCTCTTGGAAGATAGAGGATTACTGATGGAGTGCTTCAATTCCCTCTTTCTGACTCCTTGAGATACATTATACTGTGGCTTGGGATGAACTTATAATCAGAATTTCTTGATTAAACTTTAATGCTGCTCATTGAATATTTCAGGGGAAGAACGTAAAAAAAGTGCAGGGAGATGTAATATACTTAATAATTAACACCTCACTTCTCACTAGCCCAGCGTCAAAAATGTTTTCCTAGGTGCTTTGATGGAAGCCAGTATTAAGAATGTTTCCAGCACCATTGCTGAAGAAAGAATTTGGAGAGTCAGAGGTTCTAAGCTGCTGGGCATACAATGTCTTTACCTGCACTGCTGAAAGTGGTGGGTGCCACTGAAGAATCCCTCACTGTCTGTACAGGGGGCACAGACGCTGCCATAGTGAGTGAGAGAGCACTCACACAAGCAAAGCAGGACATAGGTAGGAGCCAGCCACTTGCCAAGTGGACCACGTAGCATAGCTGTGATCCTACCCTCTCTGTGTCTAGATATCTGCTGTGCACTAAAGCTCTTTATTTGCTCTGGACTTGGAGGATTAAACCCAGACTCTTCTTTTGACGGTAAAGGAGAACTGACTGCTTATGTCAGGGGACAGGTTGAAGTTCTGCATACCTTTCACCTAGTTAGTAGACTCATGACTCAAACTTTGCCAGTGAGGAGGAAAGCTGGGTTTCGGTCTTTCTTCAGCGTGTTCTAGATTTGCTAAAGCTGGGATACTGAGCAGGATGGTTTGAGGGGTGATGAGAGGAATGGAAAGAATTAGCAAATGTAACGTCATTCTAAAGCCTGGTTTTGATAACTGCTTTTTAAGCTATATGGTCTAATTCTCCTTCTGCTCATACAGTATCAGTGATTTTGGGGTTGTTTTTTTAGGAGCATATTGCAAATAGGAACTTAGCTTAGATCTGTGAACTGATTTACTGATTTGGGATAAATCTGAAATAACACTTGATTCATAATTCAGCAACAGAACAGATGAGGAGAGGGGCTGACTTCTGCAACTGGGCAGGAGTGTGCTTTTGACGCACATACTTTGTGTACAGCAAACTTTGTAACACGAAACTGGAGTTAAAACTAAACATCTGTAGTCCCATTGTTGAGGTAAGGTCACAGAGTTCAAGAGGGTATTTGGCATACACGGTGAAGAAGAAATAAGCTTTGTAGAAGGAAACACTTGTGACATTTGAAAATATTCTCTCCTCACATTCCCTTCTCATTCCTTCCATTGTTAGTTCCTGGAATTTTAATTCAATGCTGGACACCAGCCTTGTAGTACAACTTAGACTTCAGCAATCCATATTGAAAATTATGCCTACTAGGAAAGATGGTGGGGCTCAGTTTCTGGAAGCTCTTTTGGGTTCCTTGTGCATATCACCTGCAATCACTGCTTTGTTTTGTTGCAATCTCTATCCCAGACAGGGAAAAAAATCAGAACTAAGCACACAGCATTTTTTTCAGATATGTATACACATCTGCATATATGCAATATATTGCAACGATACTGTAAGGGAAGAAGATCCCTTAATGCAACAAAAGACTTCAGAAGTAAATGAGCAAAATCAAATGGTAAATTTTTTAACAAGTTCTCGATGCTCTGAGTCATATCAAACCTTTGAAATCACTATGTTGTATCTTTCTCAGCTGTTTTAAGGACTAAATGAGGAGCAGGAACACCTTCTGACACTCCTGTGTGACCTTTCAGTTCTTGGGAAAAAAGCAGACATTTAAAGATGGCCACACCTCAAACAGGGCAATCAAGCAGGTATAAATGTACAGTTTTGTGTTCCTGGTCTGCAACTGCAGCTGATTGCTGTATCTGACCTCCCCCTGAGAAAAGGGTGTGAGGCAAATTTATTTCCCTTTGTTACTACAAAGCTGAAACAGCTCTAGGCCTTTGTCACCCTTCTAGAAAGCCATAGTTGATCAGCAAAACATAATGTTTAGGAACTTAGAACAGAAATCTTTGAAAAGTTAAGTTGGTCTGAAAGTCCATTACAGTGCAATTTCTACTGAGTGCAATAATTACAATTTGACTCAGGACTTCTGAGTCACAAAACCAGTAATATTTTGTAGTCTTTTCCACTTCAAATACTACATCAAAAATCGTGCAAAGGCACATAAAAAGTAATTTTAAATATTCTTTCTGAATGTACAAATCTGAGGATACATCTCATTTTTCTCTGAAATTTCGCTTTTGAATAACTACATGTTGGAAAGCTTGTGATATTTAAAATGTTATTAAAATCTGCAATATTAAAGCTTCCAGTGCTTATTTTTGCTAAAAAAAAAAAAAAAAAAAAGGTGGAAATGGGCCAAGACAAAAGACAGTGCTACTTTCTTAAGGAAGGAGATTGCAAAAGCAAGATTTGCAAACAGACAAAAATTAATATTGAAGAGTACGAACAAATACCTTGGCACTTACTTCAACTGAAGGTTTTCTTTGAGAAGCCAGTAACTGATTACATAGTTCATAATCCAAATAAGTCAAATTTTGGCATGAGAAAACTCTGGTGTCAGTATTAACATCCTTTGTGTCCGAGTAGTGTCACAGACTTTGAGACAAAACAATCAAACTATTCTTGTGTCTTTAACCTTCGGCCACTGGTGTGTGATACTGGGCACAGTCAATGCTGAACAAACATTAGTGTGCATGTCATGACAGCAAGGGAGATTACAGCTGAGAGCAGCATTTAGTCTGTGATTGATTGTGATCTGAAAATGTAAAGCTAGAATAAGGAGATGTAAATTTGACCAACTGGCCTGTGCAATCTGTGCACAAACAATCTCAGCTTGGCAAAACAGGCAGAACAGGTAGGAGACATGAGGCTGCATAACGCTGGACTGCTTTGAGTTCATGTATGGGCAAAACTCAGTGCAATTCCAAAGCAAGTGCAACTGGCCAACTTCAGAAGAACTAGTAAAGCCCTACAATTACAGAGTTTGTGGTAAATTCTACTTGCCCTGACCAAAGCAAACAAATGCACAAGAATGCAAAAAGGCATGATATGAGAAAAGCTGCTTAATGTAATTATGTGACTAAAAGTGAAAGGAACAATTGGCATAGATGGAAAGGCAAAGTTGAGAAATCATTTATGAATATTTCAAAACATCTGATACTGTATTGAAACTGGAACTGCTGGAATTTTTTGGCTCTTCCTGAAGTTTGTTTTTCTTCTTCATATGGTGAATGGCCTGGAGAAAGGCATTTCATTTGGGAGGCATAGTGCTCTATCAAGCAGGGTCCCTACAGTTGTGGCAGAATGAGGGATAAAATGCTCAGCCATGAACTGCTGCAGGTGAGCTGTGACATGTTCAGCTGGAGCTTGGACAATGCAGAGCACCTGTAGGCTCCTTTTAAACAGTGGAGATAGATAGAGCTTAGAGTGCCTGTACACCATTGCCTGGCAAGCTGATGAAAGGATGCTCACCAAAATGGAACATGGTAGTAGGTACACATTGTGTAACAGCATCTTTTCCCTCATAGCTAAACTGCGCACCAGACAGTATAGAAAGAAGGCAGGGAAGATAATTAGATTTCTTAGATGTGGTGCTTTTTTAACTTTTTGCCAGAGAAGATGCCTCCACTGCTTTGTTGCATATAGCAGTGCCTCTCCCTCTTATTGAGGTAGCCCTGAACTGCCCATGGGTGGATACCTGCACTCTTCTTGTGTTAACTTGATAAAACAACACAGTGGGGAAATCATGAGCTTCAAAACTCATCCAGGTGAATAAAATGATGATCCTAAGCAAAATCCTCTCTGAAACCTGTGTTTCAATATACTGACAGCTTCAGCTGTTTCTACCTGTAGCCTCCCCAGATTAATCTCCCTCTTCTCAATATAGATGAAAACAGTGATTTGCTGTAGTTTTCATGTTGTAATGGCCTGCTAGGATGATGTACCAACCATTTATAAAGGAAATGTACAAGGTGGATTCAAATCTTCTAGGTTGTTGTTGTGTGGTGTTGAGAAAATCACAGCACAGTGCTTTTTCCATTTTCTGAGAAGGGATTTATATACATTCTGGGCTTCATTTGGCATCTTCCAAAAGAGACAAGATTTTTCCCCTTGCAAAAAGCTTTCTTCTAACATTGGACAAACAAAATGAAGCTGCTGGATGAAGAAAGAGAGCTGCGCTCTACCATTCCGATCTGGGGTAAAACCAGAGGCCGACAGCAAGCACAAGCTATAGAAACTGTTTGCATTCTGATACCAGCATTTTACAAAACCAAGGCAGGGATGATCACTATACAAGCAAACTGCCCAGCGCTGGAGCACTCACCAGTATTGGGTCAGGCTGGTTGTGTTTTGCTTTCCTGACTTTTTCGTGTTTTTTCCTTCTCATTTTAGAATAGAGGAAAATGACCCATTAGCAGCAAGGGAGGCAGGTGCTTTGCCTCACCTCTGCCGCAGCTACGGGTGAGTTTAGTAGGAGTGGTGAGAAGTAACAAATAAATATCCTGCTCCGGGAGGCAGCGGGGCTAGGTAGGGAAGCCGTATCCCGCTGCCCGCCGGGACGCGCCTCTCCCATCCCCAGCGGCTACCGGGCGGGGCAGCCCCGCTCCTCCCGCCGGGCCGGGCGCTATAAAAGGAGTTATAAAGGGCGGGCTGCTCGTGGTGCTTCTGTACACCCTGCTCTTTGCTATGGCTTCCGAGCGGCCCCCGCCGGCCTTCCGTGGGGCCGGGCAGCAGAGCGGGCTGCAGGT
This sequence comes from Bolborhynchus lineola, assembly GCA_025448015.1. NCBI lineage: Eukaryota > Metazoa > Chordata > Aves > Psittaciformes > Psittacidae > Bolborhynchus > Bolborhynchus lineola. The sequence continues at coordinate 16,662 of JAOEHX010018923.1, read as the reverse complement.
GTGGAGGGTGGAGCGGCTGGAGCTGGTACCGGTGCCCCCCAGCCTCCACGGCGACTTCTTCGTGGGCGACGCGTACCTGGTGCTGCACACCGTCCGCCGGCCCGCCGCCGCCGCCGCCTACCCCCTCCACAACTGGCTCGGTAGGCCGCGGGGCGGCGCGGGGCCCGGGGGGGGGGGGGGGGGACGGACGGGACAGCGAGCATGTACTTAATGCTGCTGGTGACGTTTCTGAGGGCTTGGCTGGGCTCCAGGGGATGGGGAGCTGAATTTTCCCCCTCCCTTTTCACAAGGGCTGCGAGCGTGAAGCTTCCAAGTTGAGGTACTCAGTAACAGTGCTACAGCCAAGGATCTGGGCGATGCTGAGCCTCGCAGCACCCAGTGTAGCAGCGCAAACAGGCTCTGTGGGTGAGAAAGTGGGGTGTGACAGAAAGGTGGACGTTTGCTTGCTTTGTGGTGTTAGCTTGGAAAAGTGCTGAAGGGTTATAGTGGAGTCTTGGCTGCATCCAGCCAAATGGAATTCTGCCTTCATTCAGATGGAGAGTTTTCTTGCCTTTGTTTCTACTAGAGCTAAAGCTCCATCTCCGCTATCTCCCTGTGGCATTGTTGCACTGTTTTGTGTCCAGATGTTGCCTTTTCAGATGTTTTCTGGTTCTACAGAGGTTGGAGGCAAAGTGACCAGTTTTTCTGTGAAACCTCCTCAATATCAGTCTGACAGCCTTGTAAAGCTGTCAAAAGCAACAGGGAGACCTGCAATTGGGCTGACGTCTTTTTGCCTTTAGCCTTGCCTAGCACAGTGTTTAGGGTAAAATAGAAGTCTGACATGAGGATGCATGTTAGGTGACTTCCTCATCTTCTGGAGATTTTGAGACTTCCTTGTCTGGTCACCAAGACATCCAGCCACAGAGGTTGCTGTGTAGCTGCCTGTTTCTTGTTTCAACATCAGGTTTGTGTTTGTAGGCAATCATCTCGGTGAATGCACATAAAGACAAGTCAATGTGTATTAATCTTAATGTGTTTGAGTTGCCGTAGTTCGTGTACTTTTGGGTGCATTGCAAAAGAATAGCAGATAAAGCTGGGATTATTTCTGCATAAATATTTCAAGCTTGTTTAGTTTTGCATGTGTTATGAATTATACAGCTGGCATGTGGGTTAGCATCTGTCTTTGATAAGAGCATAATCATGATGGCGGCTTAAATGAATTTCTGGCTGATGTTCTTATGCCAACAGCACTGCTATTTAGTAGCAGTTGTTTAGACCTTTGTTAATGAAGCTAGAACTACTTATGTAGGAGTTAAGATGTAGTAGGCACTTCCTAGGAAATGGTGCAAGGACTCTTTGCAAGTGGAAATATCAAATCAGTGATACTTGCACTGATTAAAACATCTTTGCTGTTGCCCAAGGAGCTTTAGCAGTAAATCCTGCACCTCTTGTGCTGATGTGGTGATATCCCAGTATTGCAAGTTGCTTCAGGTGATCTGCTCACCTGTGAAGAACAGATCTGTTCCTGTGCAGCTGGCAAGTTGACTGCAGTGTGGCTAACTGCTGGAAATCCCTTCCTGCTTGCACCAGTAGTGGGGCAGAGATGCTCAAACACTGCTGCAACCTTAATAGCAGCAGAAGACCGGAACTCCTTCCATAGAATGTATGGTAGTCACACCCAGAGCAAGATCTTGAGTCATTTTGGTGTTTTTCCTGACCAGTTCTCATTGCTGTTACTGCACTAGGCTTTTCCTCTTTGGTGAAGGCTGTATACATAACCTGTGGGGCCAGTAAGACCTCAGTAGGGTCTTTCTGAAGAATTCCCATAAGCTGTCTCTGAACACCTGCAGCGCTTATCAGCCTGATTTTGGGATGGAGCCCTTGTGAAATTGGGTTGGTGGAAGCCTTGCAGGCTTTGGGCTTAGATACTTAATGGGCCTTGCTCTTTGGTGATATAGTCCTGTTCCTGCATGGCATCTATGACATTCGGTATTGGGTGAGCCTCATATGGTGGCTTTGAGTCTGAGTGGATTCTGACTTTACCAAATATGTCACAAATTTAGAAGACCATTGAATTTTCATAACATATTAGTTGCAGACTTCCTCCTAATGTCTTGCTTGGGTGTACCCAGAAGGAGGTATAGATCATGGAAGGATGGTCTCTGACCTTGGTATGCTGACAGTTTTGTGCTGTGATTGTCATCCTGGGGTTAAAGTGATCAAACAGTTCAATCAGCCTGAAGCTTCATATGCAAAAGACACTGTCTTACCAAATACCAGCAGAGTGCTGCCCAGGTTGAGTAATTTTGAACAAGCTAACTCATGTGCTGCAATGATGTTGGCATGGATAAGCAATCTGTGTGAGTCTGTGCTGTGGTAGCTGTGTCCATTTTTAACTTTGTTCAGAGACCCTGGCTTGGTTGTCTGCTCTGGCGCTTGAGGGATGTTTTAGTAACTAAACTACTGATCACTACTAATCCTAAGGGAGGTGTCTAGAAACTATCACTAGCAGAAACAGCCAGTTATAGGACTACTCGTGGGAGTAAAACTAGCTATACTTCACTTCATATCTTCGATAAAATCGTGCATGGCATTCTTATCTCTTCTTTTAACCTCTGTCTTCAGATTAAGTGGTAAGACCTGTTCATGTGAACCAGGATCTAGTCTGGCAAAAATTTTGATCTTTCTCCTATACTTATATATTTTCTGCCTCATTTATACCTGTTTGTGCCCCAAACTCAAGGTAAATCTGTTTTTCATACAAGCTTGAATAACCTCTGCTTAGACTGATGCCTATTTGTGGTTTTTAAACAGGGTTTCACAGAGTATTATGTTACATAGCAGCTGTCTGACCAAGCCTGGTAGTGGCTCTTATCTTTAACAATGTTCTGAACCCAGTTTTCTTCAGCCCTGAACCCTGTGTAAATGCAAGCAATAAATCTGAAGGATCCAATTCTAATGAACAAGAATAACTCTAAAAACAAACAAAAGAACACCCTTCCCCCCAGCTTTACCACCAATGTTAAGGTGGTACCCAGGTCTTAGAAAGCATGTTGCCATATAACAAGTTCTTCATTCTTCTGTAACTGAGTGATGGGAACTTTCCCCCCCTGAGATTCTTGTGTTAAGTCCTACTTTTAGTATTTGTTTTATCTTTTTTGTGTGGACCTCATACTCTGTTCTTTTCTATGCTGCTTTTATTATTTAGTTCTTTTTCCTAGTTCATCCTTGCTGCTTTCTGGAGTTTTCCATTGTACATATGTTGCCACAAAAGCTGTGATGGTGTCACTGCTCCTGGGAGAAGCACAGTTGGTGATGGGCAGTGGGGAGTTGTCCTATGGTATTTGCACTGCTGGGCCATGAATAAGGCACTCTTTCCCCAAGGCAGGAGCTAGGTCATTGGTGCCTGTAGCCATCCCTCTTTCCCCTCTCTGATGCTTTATTCTTTCCTAATACCTTACTGACAGGCTTCCCATGATACCAATGACTCATGATGGTGTGAGGTGACACCAATACCATAGTACACACTTCCCTTTCTCCCACAGTCTGAAAGTTATCTCGGTTCAAACTGCCTGAGACTCTGTTATTTTTTCCACTTGGTCACCTAAGAAGCAAGGAAATGGTTAATATAAGTGAGAAGCTGCTCTTGAGAATTGTTGTGCTCATCTCCAAATCAGAATTGCTGAAAATGTTCATCAGAAAATGTATAAGCCGGTACTAGAAGTTTTGTTTTAATATGTAGCCTGCTCTGCAGTGTGATTAGACCATCAACACATTAGGTAAGGAAGCCATTTTGCCACAGTCCTGGGAAGAGGCTAATCCCTGAAAGCTACAAAACAAAGTATGACCTCATGAAGCAAATATCTGAGCCCCAAAGCTGCTTTTTTTTGTTCCAAGCTGTTCCGGGCAATCTAATAAAAGGTATCTAATCAAAATACCTTACTTGCATTGTAATGTCAAGAGGACTGCTTTTGAGCTATTTTGAATCTATAGCTTGGTGAGTTATTAGCATAAATATATGGTTTACCATGTAATCAGACCTATGATGTGAACTTCTTTTGTTGCAATTCAACTTGGAGTCCAAAAGTCATTAGTGCAGACATTTGCTAAACAAATTAATTAAAATGTTCTCTTGCTCAAAGAGGATGAGAGAAGAAAAACTTCACTATTTTTCACTTTTTTCCTTATGAATGCAGTTTTATAAGTAGTTAAGTAATTTTCTGGATGGCCATGCATTTAGTGGTGAACAAGGTTATGACATAGTGCTTTGTTGCAACATATGCATGAGCTGTACAGCCTGCTGAAGGCAGTGCCTGGTTGTCACACAAACTATTTCTCCAACAGGATTCAAAGTTATTAGTGCTTTATAATATTCCATCTTGTTTCAGGGAAAGAATGTACTCAGGATGAAAGCACAGCTGCAGCTATCTTTGCTGTTCAAATGGATGACTATTTAGGAGGCAAGCCTGTGCAGAGTAGAGAAATTCAAGGATATGAGTCTACTGAGTTTGTGAGCTACTTCAAAGGGGGAATTAAGTACAAGGTAAAGATCCAGCTGTCAAAAATTATTCTAAAAATGTATGTAACATTGTGCCCTAGTACTTTGCTTTGTAAATGGGAAGTTTAAAAATAATTTCTTAATGCTTAGTGGTTTTAGATCTGAACTACCTTTTTTTAAACTATATGAGGCCCAGTAATTGTACAGAAAGCAACAGATTGCTTACCATCGCCTCTTCCGATATGTGAAAACCTTCCTTCCTCTTCCTCCCAAAATCTAGCTATCCAGAGATTTCATATCTGTGTCTAAGGGAGCTCACAGTAGGGATTCTGTGTTTAGGAGATAGTAAACTTTACAAAAGTCTGTTATAGACTGAATCATTTTGTTCAAATGCAGAACCTAATGTGCTTAAGTGGTTAAGAACATGAACAGAGTGCAAAAGACCAAAACCTCACTTTAGTCTAAAAGCGGTGCTTTTGCAGTCCTGCTGCAGGTTTTTGCCTTGAGGTAGATGATAAATCCTCCCAAATACTTTCAATGAATTTTTAATTTTTAAGATATTTTTAAAGCTCCCTTGTGTCAGTTCCAGAAGCTGAATCTTTGGAAATTTTTTTTTCCAGTTTTGTAACATCTTTGTTTTTTTTATGAATAATGTATCTTCTGAAAACGTCCCCATAGCAGGAGCCCTGGGAGTTGTTCCTCAGGCAGCCTTTTATTTCATTATGGAGGTTTGCAACTTGTTATAGTTTAAACAAGCAATTTGAAGCTTCTAATTCTGCTTGCATAAGAGACCTTGGCAGTGACCTGGCTTACTTTTTTCTTTCTTTGTAATTTCAAGAGCCAGTTCCTGTTCCAGCCAAAGGTCTGTGTCTCCTGGCAGAGTGGAGAATACTCTCTCACAGAGGCAGAGAGCCAAGCAAGTTTACAGGAATAAGTTATGCTTAAATTTAGACCTTATAGATTATAAATCAACAGTTTGGTCTCTCTTCCCCCAGTTTGGTGCTCCTTGCTAGATTGTTCATACATTGCAAATATTCCTTCTGGAGAATTACAGAGCTGCTGTGGAATTACCCTTTCTGCTGCACATAACCGGCCACTAGAACAACCCAGACCTCTGAGATATAAGGAAGTTGAGGAAAACTTGTACAGGGGCTGTGTGTTCTCCTTTTCCTCAGTCCTTATTTGAAAACCTACTGACTTCTGTCCTAACAGCATAGTTCAGTATTACCTCATCTTCTGGATGATGCAGCAAAGTGCTGTAAATCCTGTGCTTTTCCTTTGCCCATTCATCTGAAAACCCTTTGAAACATGGTGATGCCTGCTGCCTCTGATAGTGGTTCACACCTGATGGCTGAGCAGCAGCAGCATTTGCTGTGTCTGTCTGGTTTGTGGTCAGCACTGCTAAATAGTATAGTATTTTGGCTCACCTCTCACTGCATAAACTACTTTTTTCTCCTGGTAGCTCCTCACTTGTAAGATAAAGTTTGCCAAAATCAAGCTGAAATGAAGCTTGCTGCTTTGTTTTGTTTTATTCAGGCAGGTGGTGTTGCCTCTGGTTTTAATCATGTTGTCACTAATGATCTGAGTGCCCAAAGGCTTCTGCATATCAAGGGCCGGAGAGTTGTAAGAGCCACGGAAGTCCCCCTCTCTTGGACCAGCTTCAACAAAGGAGATTGTTTCATTATTGACCTTGGGACAGTAAGTATTTCTTAGAGTAAAATACACTGAAAAGTACGAGGTGCAGCATTCCCTCTAAGGTCTGAATCATCCCCTAAAATGCACAATTGATTTTGTCACTCAAACTGATAGGAAGAATTTGCTTTAGAAAATCAGTTTGTGTTACAACACTTTGAAGGTTCAAAATTGCCATAAATGTTTTCTGAAGTATGTGCACATTATCTTTCAGGAAAGAGTTCTCTTTCCCACTCTAGGCATTGGCATATTTTACTACTAATATTTGAAACTTAACCTGTTCCCAGTAAGTTCTGACTAACTTTGGGACTACCGCCCAGCTGAATGAGATCACTGCTAGGGTTCAGGGCAGAATGCAGATTGGACCTTTCTCTTAAGAGCATTTCTTCATATTCCTAAAACTGTTACATAGCTGCAAAAGCAATTGCGTTAATAAATGTCATATAAATTGTCATAAAATTAACATTTCAAGAGATCTCTTGAGAAGCAATCCTATACTTCAAGGTTTTCTACTCTAAACAAGTAGAGACAGTGCACAAGGACAGATAATTTTGCTTGTTTTGAGTGATTTAAAATATAGTACTGTCACATCATAATTAAGACTGATACTAAAAGTAGCAAGTGGGTTGTAGTCCCCTCCAGTTAGATGCTAGTTATCAATTTGAAATAATTCCCATGCTTGACATGCTGGCACATAGAAAACATGATGGAAAATAGCTTATCTGGAAGGCAGCATCTTCCATTGGTCTTAACTGTAATGCTCCACAGGGAAGTGGTCAGCTACTTTAGCAAGATTTCAGAGTTCCCTGACCGATTGAAAAAGAAGTTCTTCTGAACTCATGATATGTATTTGGCTTTTTGCTCTGAAAAGCATCCCCTAGTGTGACAACTGAATTTGTTAGTATCAAGTAGCTATATTGATTATATCTGGTTTTTATAGTGCTTAGCATCCTTCAGGTAAAACACCAAGCAGTGTTTTGCCAACATTATCCGATTCCTCCTATGGCAGTGTGGTCTAATCAACTGAAAATGTCTAATGATCAGTATCTCAACACTTGTACCTCAATGTCACTTTGCAAAGTTAACACATGGGAGATGGCTAATTTGGAACTAAATATATAGAGAAAAAGCTGCTTTTGCTGTCATGCTCTTGTAGGCCTTGAGTTCACCTCCCATGAACATGCTGTGGAACTGGTGTACTCCATGAATTTGACTAGTCGTGACCCTCATTGTGTTACAATTGCCAAGTTCACCTGAAGAAATTGTTCGGGTCACACTGCAGATGTGACAAGAACACTAATATGTAGTGTTGTTACACGTATATCTTGGTGCTCATCCTTTTTGATAAGATTTGTCAAGAGGAGAGTGCTGCCACTAAACTATTTAAATGCCATATAGGTTAGTTTCTAGTACTGAATGTACACTGTGAGCTTTTTTCTTACTGCAGCATCACTCTGGTTTCTGATTTCCTGTTTGACAAGACAGGTCAAGCAGCAATGCAACCCTGTGCCTTTGCAGGAAGAAAGATTAGATTTGAACAACATCTCTTTTACCATGGTGTGGGAAATGGCTCTCAAATCACATGACTAATAACATTAGACCTTATAGATGATAAATCAACAGTTTGGTCTCTCTTCCCCCAGTTTGGTGCTCCTTGCTAGATTGTTCATACATTGCAAATATTCCTTCTGGAGAATTACAGAGCTGCTGTGGAATTACCCTTTCTGCTGCACATAACCGGCCACTAGAACAACCCAGACCTCTGAGATGTAAGGAAGTTGAGGAAAACTTGTACAGGGGCTGTGTGTTCTGCTTTTCCTCAGTCCTTATTTGAAAACCTACTGACTTCTGTCCTAACAGCATAGTTCAGTATTACCTCATCTTCTGGTTCTTGGTCTTGCCATGTCAATGTTATGTGAGGGATGTGTTTTCTTGGATGTATTAAGGGAAAGTGTTTTGGTAGACATCTGTAGGAATTTCACCATAGGTTATTATATAAAGCTGACATTTCCCATGGAAGATAAAAAGACAATGTGTGATGTAGTTCAAGATGATGATACATAAATCTGGTGGAGTGCCTGTAGAAAAATAGGGGTGGTCAAAAATACACTGTCACAGTGGCAACCTTGAGTGGGTTTTATAGGAACTATGTTTCAAGCTGAAATAACAATTTCAGATTGAAGTTTTCCATGACTAGAGTCCCACTGTAAATGGGTAAGTCTTTACAGGAGCTCTGAGTTGAATTTAGCAGTAGTTCACAAAAAAAAAAAACAAATCAGTAATGGGAGAGCAATAAAACAACATGAAGTGATCAGCTGATTTTACAGAGAGCTTCTCAGCTCAGTTCGGGAAGTTCTGCTGTTTGAAGGCTCTCTAAAGTTGTATCCTTACTCATCAGCAAAAATATTCTTCACACATTTGTTCAGTTAGAGCTTTGTGAAATGTAGGATTGAATTCTGTCTGGCTAACTTCCCTCCTGGTGGGCGGCAGCAGCAGTGCTATGAGCCACGGGGCTGCAGAGGGCATGGAGAGGGCTGTGTACCACTCAGCCTCCTGGAAGAAATTAGGCAGCCCTTAAAATAAGGGGAAATGAGGAATGTGTGGTAAGTAACAAACAGTTCTGAGCTTGGGCCCGATTGAAGCTGGAGAGTTTTGTCAGTAGAATCAAAGTTTTGCTAATGAGATATTACTCTTCTTCCCAAAGGAAGAATGCAGGCAGTGAGATAACTATATATCAAGTTAAGTGAAGACTGAAGGTAGACTGCAGCCAGTTGTCCATTCTTCCTATTCCTATAGTGGTGGTTATAAACTGAATTATAAAAAGCCATGAGGTTGTTGGTTTGAAATTTAAGAGCCTATGATGTGCTTAAAAACAACTTGTGCCATCCAGTAACCAGTGTATGTACTTCTCAAAGGCTCCATGAATCACAAGAGAAAATTATGATGTTAGAGATTGAAAGTATGCGAATGAATAAAGCTGTTGTGATCATGTATCTGTCAGTGTACTTCTACTTGAGCTCCTGAATTAATAGGTATGTCAAAAGGAAAAAATTGCTGTCTTGCACAAAGACACTGGAAAAAATAAAAGCAGAAAGGCTGCCTTTTTATCACATCTGCTTTTTATAAAACCTGTTAACCTGCTTATAGATTAAATTATGTTTGCAAAAGGAAAATGAATTTCTGCTTTTTTTCTGTTGTTTTAACTGTAAAGGACCAAGAGGACGTATAGTTTTCTTTATGATTATGCCTATGGGGTATCACATTGCATGTTAAGCACAGTTGTAGTTTTGCTTGCTCCTGTTTTGCTTCTTGCCTGCACTCTCTTCTAGGTAGCTTTGCTTCTCGTCCTTCAGAGAAACCAATTACAATCAGCGTATTAATTGTCTTAATAAAGTCACTGTTTGTATGCAAACAGAACTGGAAGAGCAGATTCTTGCATGTTGGGATTTGTCAGTTCAAGTTTTTCATCGATTTCCCTGGCATTAACAACTGATTAGTTATGTCCTTTTTCTATATTTTTCATTCACTTGTTTCTCCTACAACTAAGCTCTTCCTCAGATTCCCCAGCTAAGAGTTGAACTGTTGCTTGTGCTGTAGCGGGGAATTGCCAAACAAGTAGCAGAGCTTGAGGAACTAAACTGCTTCTGTTCTTTATTAACTTTATGGACTTTAAAGTGTGTTTCTCTCTATGCATGGTGTATCTCAGTAAGCAAGCATACGTTTTTGTGTAATTCTTTGAACCAATTATTTTCACAGCTCCAGCAGTTTGAACTGCAGCATTCTGGACATTTTTATAGTCCCAAAGTCATCAGATGGAGATAAAAATATAAACATTAATCTTTCCCCCACCTTCAATTAGAGTTTCCAGGGTATGTAGTTTTCCTTCATACTGTATGGACTTGAAAGCTTCCGCTCATCCCCACTTTCATGCAGAAAAGTGGCTGAAACAGATGGTCATTAAAGCTCAAGGTGGACAGGGCATATATGTATACATAGGGATTCAGTCAGGTTAGTTTTTTTCCTGGTACTGTAGGAAATCCAGATGTTTTGCTCTCTGAGCAGCTGTTATTTAGAATGAATATCCTCTTGGTGCTTACCATTTAATGTGTGATGGTGTGGCACTGTCAAAACAGGTGTGAGAGGAAAAATGAATGTGGTAAGTGTATGAGTGTGGTACATCACTTATTTTTAGTCTGACAATTTGTTCCAGTTGAGTTGCATGGGCGACTCCAAGACTGGCTACAAAGGCACTATTGTGATTATACCAGGGCCAGGCTGATGGTGGCCCTGGCAGCCTTCTGAGTGAATTGAGAGTTTGTTTTGGATTATCAAAACTCTACAACTTTCAATGGCTCAGTGTGTCCCAGTTTAACAAATGTAAAAGGCAGATTGGATGAATGTGTGAAATGATTTCCACTCCCCCCCAACCTGTATCAAGAATTCAACAGTCAAGACAGGAAAAAAAATGAATAATTTAAGTAGGAAAATGTCTCCAGAAGCTTATATTAACCTGGTTCAATCTAAACGTTCTTAATATATATGTCAAAAATCAAAACTTTTCTACATTATTTGGACTCTTTTTTTTTATTAGCACTTTTTTTGTTAAAAAATAATTAAAACAAAGCCCACATCACACTCCTGCTTTTGGGCTCTCGAAACTCCAAGTTCTTGGAAAAAAAATGAAGTACAAACACTAGGGTAATGTGCCTTTGTTTTACAAACACTTTTACTGAGAACTGAAGGCATTGGAACTATTTCTGGTTTTTGCAGCTTATATTAAAACTTTTTTGCAAGTCTATTTGCATTTTGTGTTGTCATTTTTCCTTTAAATCTTGTAACTTTAAGAGACTAGACTTTAACAAAGAACAGTTTCAGCTAAAATGAGCTCTTGCCTTATTGGAACAGCTGTTTATTAATGACCATGAAGAGAATGAATGGAGTCTCAGCTGAGTGCATGCCAATTATTTTGATAGTAGCATGACAAGATATGTATAGAAGCTTTGCCAATATTTGTGCATGTTCAGTCTGCCTCTAGCTTTGCTAGTTTTATTCTGTTTCCCTCAAGAAGTGGTATTTAAGGTTCACTCACATGGGAGCATGAGGAGTGCAGGCTTCTTTGGGAACTCTTGCATCACAGCACCTCTCCTCCTGACCTACCTTTCTTTAGATGCCTCCTAATCCTTTCTTTTACCTGCCCACTGTAAAACCATTACATGGGTTTTCTGTCATTTGCTTATTTGCTCAAGCTCTGATCTGCTTCCTTCGTAGAAGTGGAGTCAGCTAAGATTCAGAGAAGGGAGGAATTAAGGCAGTAATAAACTTACAAACCTCTTGCTTTAGCCCTTTTGTATGAGTTGTGAGGGTTAATGAGAATGTAGTATGGTGTTTCACATGAGCAAGCACATTTAGTTGAAGGCCTTTGCTTTGTTTTTTGCTAAGTCCCTCTGCTTCATAGTCTTGCCTCTGTACCTACTGTTGTGGTTTAGAGGAACAGAAGACAGCACCTTAACTAGCACACTTAAGTCAGAATAAGTTATGTTGACATGACAGGATTCACACTACAGTTTTAACTGACTCAACTTAGTGTGGTAACATTTTTATATATACTTTTTTTTTAATTGATGTGCAGTTATGTTTTGGGAGTATGTTCTGGTTCAGATGCAGCAAAGGTGGACAGCTTGAGGATGCCTCAGGGCCTGCCAGCAAAGAATGAAGGCACAGCATCTTGTTGGTACCTTTCTTAAAGTCTTTCCTTACTGAAAGCTTAATTTTATCGTAACATTTTAAGATTAGTGAGATTTAATCTCTTAAACATGCCCCTGCTATTTTCTACCAAATTGAAATTTCACAACAAATCTTTGAATTAGAGTTAGGAACCTGTCTAATTTATTTAGCTTTTGAATGTCTCTTCATGTAAGAGAATGCAAATCAGAAATTCTAGTATGGGCCTGGAAATTACTAGGTATTTCAACAAAGATACAGGTTTAAAACACTTTGCTATTAAGAACATGTTTGTAACCAGAACAAAACTGAATTCTTCACAGATTTAAGCTTCTTAGGTTTTGCTTTCATTGCCCTAAGACTTACAGAAAAGGCACCAGGATGAAGAGTATATTTTCATTTGCCTCCAGACTGAGCAGGCTGCCAGCTGAGTACAGAGGTGGCTGTGTGTTAGGAGGGAAAACTTGGTTCCATGTCACTCCTGAAATAAGCATGTTGTTTCTCTTTTCCCTTCTTTTGCTCTACATGCCCTTTGGGGCTGGAGTGGGAAGGCAGGAGGGGTACTTTTGCAAGTCCTCTCCAAATAGCAAAAAGTGCCAAGGTACTCCTGCTCATGAGCCATGCATAATATCCTGCCGTGCACTGGTGTATAGAAGCTAAATGTTGAGTCATTTTTAATGTGCTATAGAAGTCTCATATCACTTGCTCAAGGTCACTCTCAGACCAAAAACTGCCAGGAATAAAAGCAGTAAATGCAGCTGTGTTATAACTGGAAGGCCAAGCTGTGTCCCTGGAGTGCACAGATGAAGAGAGATATTGCTATGACTGTGGGGTGTGTGGCACAGATCTGGTTTGCCTTCCCAACCTCCCGAAGGAGCTCTAGGGTCATCGTTGTGGTTATTTATGATAACATTTGCTGACCCTTAGGTGCTAATTGTCCCACTGTGATGTGACCAGTATATTGATATCAACAAACATTAATATCAGGTAGTAGAATAGCTCTCTTTTGTATCATCTCTCTCAAACTCTTTTAAAGAGATTAAAAACCGAAACCTGCTAGTACAAACTTCGAAAAATGAACTGAGCTTGGCACAAGAATAAGTGATGAATGAAGTTCCTTTTTTTTTTTGAGGGGTGTGGACACTTTGAGTCTATTTTCATTTTAATGGAAACATTTTTTTGTCAGCCTGCCAATTCAAAATAAGGTTAGCAAAACAAGCCTAAAAATAGTGAAGGTGTAGTACACCTAAGAAACTGTGGAAGTATTGAGTGAGCTAAAGCTAAATACCATATTATGACCCTAGCTGAGCACTTTATATGTATGATATATGTCTAAAAATAAATACATGAATACTAAGATACAAGCCAAAAGCTCAGTGGTCTGTTGGACATGGTTAGATGACTAGCTGACTGTATTTCAGATAAATATAGATCTATAATATTAGTCTTGTCAAGAAGTGGCTTTAACTAAAAAAAATATCTTTTTCTGGCTTTAAATTGTTAAACCCCCAATCTGCCTAGGAATTTAAATGGTAAACTCAATAGGAAAGACAAGCTTGTAGATATCCAGCTGAACTTCTACCACAACGCCTCAAAATTAGATATATTTAAAAATAAAGATGATTTTACTTCAGAAAAGAACTAAATCTAAGCTCCTGAAAGCTTGTAGCACTAAGTGCTTAAGATATTTGTTTAGTGCTTGTAGTAAATATGGTAAAATGTTATACTTTGAGACACCTTTGTGACTTGTGGCTGCTCACTTCCTTCTATTAGATTATACTGTACATGAAGTTTAGCTTTCAGGGTTTTAATTAAAAATACTGTCTTTATTCTCTAGTGCTGAAAAAAAACCAGATTTTTGTTTCTCTAGCTTTTAAAATCAATGTAGTTATTTTTAGTGACTGAGGAAGGTTAAGTTTACAGGGAGGGTATGGTTTATCCATGTGAACTTCAGATCAGGGATGTTTTCAGACACTGCTTGTTGATGAAACTTTTTATGCAGCAGTAGAAAACCCTACCACACAAGGTTTCTCAGAGATACAGCTCACAAAATTTCATGTTTATTTATTTTAGTTTAGGCCCAAAGTATTTAGGCCACTTTATTTGGGGAAATGTTTCTGTAGCTAAGGAATGTGGGCTCCATAAGGAAAATAATGAAGTCTGCAAATCAAAAGACCTGAAATCCATTACTGTAGATTTTTATTGAATGTCTGGAGTCAGTGGACTGTAGGAGAGCCTAGTTTAGTCACTTGCTGACTGGAGGCAGACTGAGAGAATGCACTGTGAATGCAGGGTAGCCAGAGGGTAGCTGTGCAGTGGGGCATCTAATGCTAAGAAATGAAAATATAAATTTATTTTCTGAGAAGTAAAGGTCTTTGTAATTTGCAGTGACAATTTAGTTCTCACAATATCAGTAGAGTAAATGCTGTTTGTTTTGTAGATGAGAATACTTGTTTGAGATTGCATGGCCAGTTACCAAAAGACCAAGAGAAGGCAGGCACATACAGCTGGAAACTGAACTTGTAACCCTTCTGAATGAGTAATCTCCATGAATTGTAGCATACACACTAAGGCAATACCTGTATAACCTCTTCAGCTAGTTCTGAATCTGTCTTCTTTCTCTTATTGCTTCTAGATAGGCAACTAAAAAATGTCTATTAGTTGCTGCTATATCTTTAGTGATTCTTGTTTTTTTGTGTAATTTTGAATAAGCTCAATTAGTAGGAAGTAAGCCAAGATGAGATTGAGTAAGTTTGGGTTCTGAAATTCTCAGAAATTAAAGGAGTCTGTGTTTTGGGAAGTCTCCCAAAACTTGGGAGAAGTTGTCTTAAAGCAGTGCATGGCTATAATAAATATATTAAAACCTCTGCTGAAATTGAAACTTTTTACTTTCTGCAGACTCAAGGCAGTCTTTCATTAGTTATTTAAAAAAAAACCCTGTTTCCCCAATATGCACTGATATTTTCTTTTCCTGTTGAAACGTTGGAAGCCATATTTAAGATAAGGTTTAGACAGAAAGCCAAGTGTGTCTCCGGATTCTGGACACTCAGATAGCTGACAGGATTTAAACCAGAATTTGGAAGCAGATGTTTTTATTATTTTTTTTACTTTGTCTTAAGCCTATGGTCCTGTTGCTAAAGGAGAGCTGAAAACCTCACAGCTTTTGTTGTGCAACATCTGCAAGTTGAAAGGCATTCAGTTCTGGGAATCTGTGTAATCCTGACATAAGCTTGAAACTTCTTCTTTGAAAGATGCTTCCAAAGGGAAGGGAACTTGGCTGTGAGATCACTGAGGTTTTTTTGTTTGTTGTTTTTTATATCCGAGCTGGCAAAAAGTATATATCAGAAGTTGCTAGCACTGTTTTGCATGCAGATGGCATCAATATTAGCTGTCTTCTAAAAGTCTGCATCTGCTAGTACTGAGAAGCTGTGCTTCATCTCTCACTTGTCACAAACTGCTATTTCAAGTACTTTTAAATAACAGTGGTCACCAGAAATGGCTTTAAAAGCTTTTTTTTTGAATGAAACAGGTTTTCATCCAAAAAACTAAGTTTTATACAGCTGTATATAGCCTATAAAACTAAGACCCCATAACTTAAATCAGTGAGGGTCCTGATTAAATCCTTATTTGCTTTGTAGGTGAACACAAACCAGTTAAATCTTTTTTAAAGTTGAAAATTATAGGGTACCTTTATTTCTGGACTATTTGGGCTAGTTGATAGAATCAAATCACTTTCTTCTAGGAGAAGGGAGTGGGGAGGAAAAGCAACCAGCCAAGCTAATTAATTCCTTTTGACTAGCTCTTTCCATCTCAGCCTCTAGCAGCTCTGTGGCTTATGTTCTGCTTTTTTAGTAATTTTCATCAAGACAGAGATCTAAATTTTTGTTCTGAAATGCTTTGCATTCAGGATGAATAATGCAACTTGCCGAAAATAGGGGTCCTTGGTCTGTGGTGTGACTGAGTTAGGTGACCTGTCTTAAGTTGGTTCTGGTGGCTCTCCTTTCTGAGAGGTGCCTTGGGAACATGCTGTATTCTGGCTGAATTGCTCTTTCCCAGTCACGTGCAGCACAAGCCTTTTTGCTACCTATTCAGCCAGGTGAGAGGAAGGTCCTGAAGGCCTATAGGATGGTATCTAAGGGTGGGCTACTGCCACTAGTGTACTCGCTTATCAACGTGAAGAGCAGGTTCTGCAGTGCCTGAGGAGCTCCTTATGAAGGTGACAATAGTGCAGGGTTGGTCCTTGGGTCAGCATGTTACCTGTGACTTCCTGCAGCATTTCCTGAACAGACCTGCTACAAATGTGTCTCTTGTCTTTATTTTAGTCAGTTCCTGAGGCAGGAAGGGTTTGTCTTCTGCTGGGGAAGAATTGACCAGAAAACCAGGGTATTCTTGATCTGTAAATCTTTAGAATTAATTTATAAAGACATTTGCGATAATAACAGTTGGAAGGGCTGGCAATAATCTGAAGTTAATGAAATTTTATGAGCATTAGATCAGCTGTACACTGAGGAAAAATCTTCTGGTGAAGAAAACTTTTTATTGAAAACACTGATGTCATTGGTTTGATGTGGCAGAGTGTGCAACAAATACCATTCTACAACAAAAAGTTACAAAATAAAAACTGGATTTAAAGCTCTAGCATTACTTTTGAGTAGCACTTTCAGTCAGGATTTCCTTGAGATTTTGAAATTACTTTGTTTCTTGTCATAGGTGAGAACCAGCACTGCCAAATAGCATAGATGAGAAACTGCCAGATGTAAGATAAAAGCCAA
>JAOEHX010018922.1:11867-38783 GCA_025448015.1 Bolborhynchus lineola | reverse complement strand
GCTGCGGTATGGAATGCCTCTTTGGTCAGTTTGTGTCAGGTCTCCTGTCTCTACTTCCTCTCAGCTTCCCCTCCTCCCTGGCAGAGCATGAAGCTCAGAAAGTCCTTGGCCAGACCAAACATCATTAAGCCATAACTAAAAACATTGATGTTATCAGCACTGTTCCAGGCCAAAAGTCAAAAACACAGTGCTGCATCAGCTACTGAGAAGGAGAAAAATGACTGCTACTGCTGAACCCAGGAGAGTATCCACCCCTTATTCCATACCATTCACATCACACTCAGATCCCACATTTTCAGTATACCATCACTCTTATACATGTATATACATCCACAGAGAGAGAGAGAGATCACTCCTTAGTGCATGGACAAATACCTACAAAGCTGCTGAGTTCATCCGTCCTGTGATGTCAGGCTCCATCTCTTGTAACAGACTTTCAGAGCAAGAGAGGCTGTGTGATGTAGTCAGTCTGCCAGGCCTCCCTATATTTGTACTTCAGCCATCTTCCTCCATACCAAAGAGTCTTTAACTGCTGGTTTGCTTAATTGCAGCATGTTTCACACTTGTGAATAACCTGGGCAATTGTGTCCATTATTAAGTCCACTCCTCAATCACAAGTCCATCTGTGTGTTGCATTATCTGCCCTGATTATCTGAAGTGTCATGGGTCCACCAGGCTCAAAATAATTCACCCTCCCCTTCAGAAGTTTCTGCAGCTTGTCACTGGAGACTCCATACAGCTGCCTTCCATCTCCGAAGATTCCAAAGCAATGGAGGGTCTCAGTGCACTAGATACTTGCCCATACTGTCACACACACCCTGCCACTCATGACTGTCCAGCCTTGAGGAAAATCTCTTTGTCCTCCCATATCGTCATCTAATCCTATACAAGACCCAAACACAACTCCACTTAAATTTTCAGATCAAACAAAGTAGTCATGGGTAACATAGTGATCCCCATCACAATCAGCAGGAAGGTCTCAAGGGTACCAAAGGGCAATTCAGAACCTTCAGAGCTCTCAAATGATGCTGCTGTACTTATCACTGGGGCTGGTGTAGCTGCTGTGCTAGGAGCTGGAGTAGCTGTGCGGTCTGTTGTAGTCAGAGTTTGAGTAGCTGCTGTACTTGTCACTAAGGTCAGTGGGAATGTCTCTCTCATGGGCTGAACAACCAAGGAGGGGAAAAAAGATGTGTAATTGCTATACACTTCTAGTGTATATACCTCCCAAAGTGGTGACCACACTGGGAACGCAAGCCAGATCAGTTTCATGATCAATGAGTCTGTTGTATTACAAGTCATTACCATAAAGTGCAGTGAAACAAGAACCTTAGCCAAAGCCCCCCAGCTGATAAATACTAAGAGAGCAAATACCTGCTGAAAGGAAGGTACGACATGCTGAAACTCTGAGATCAAGAGCAACAACTTTGAGAGCCAATAAATCAGCATTGTGACGAGGGACTATTAATCTGAAACAATGAATGCTTACCATAAACGCGATTAGACACTGGTCAGATCTGTTGTTAACCCAATCCCTCATGCCTCACGTTGGCTGCCAAAAAGGATTGTCATAGTTTATACCCAGCCTATCACTCAGAAACCACACAGCTATTTGCTCACTCCTCCCCCATTCTCCCCCAACTCCCAAAGGGATGGGGTGGAGGATCAAAAGAATGTAACTCCCACATGTTGAGATAAGAACAGTCCAGTAACTAAGGTATAACACAAACCACTGCTGCTACCACCAATAATAATAAGGGAAATAACGAAGGAAGAGAATACAACCTCTCACCACCTGCCAATCGATACCCAGCCCAACCGAGCAGTGATCTAACCCTTCCGGGTAGCTGCCCCCAGTTTATATAGTGGCCAGGACGTGCTGCTGTATGGAATACCCCTTTGGATAGCTTGGGTCAGGTGTCTTGTCTTTGCTTCCTCCCAGCTTCCTCTCCTCCCTGGCAAAGCATGAGACTCAGAAAGTCCTTGGTCAGAGTAAATATTACTGGGCAGCAACTAAAAACATTGGTGTTATCAGCACTGTTCCCAGGCTGAAAGTCAAAAACACAGCACTCACCAGCTACTGAGAAGGAGAAAAATGGCTGCTGCTGAACCCAGGACAAAAGAGAACATTCCTTCAGGTGATATTTTAACTTTTTATCAGGAGAAAAAATGTGTTAACTATGCCCATTGCTCCCATGTAATGTTCAATACGTTTAAGCTATTAATGGACTACTGCATTAAAAAAAGTACTATCAAAGAGGGTATGGCCCATAAACTGTGAAGCAGGACTGTTGGTTACACTCGTCTGCCTGTGCAAAAGCTCCTGGACAGAAGCAAGGAGCTTGAGCCCAAAGAACTGCCCCAGCAAGTGTAGGAGATGCCTTGGGAGCCTTCTGGCATCAGGAGCAACCACCAGCCAACGCAAAGGAGAAGAGGAAACTTCTGGATCTTGGAAAGAGCAGTGAAGATTTATTTCAGTCCAGAAAGCTATCAACAGTTTTCAGATAGGAAAGCATGAGAAAAAGACCAGCGCACACAGAACATAGTGTCTATGGAAAACAGGCTTTTAAGTGGTTTATTTAATGTGTCACTTAACAGATCTGATTTTTCTCAGTTTATAGCATTACTTTTTCTGGGTTATCAATTGTACTTTAGCAAAAGAGAGTGTTAGAACTCTTTTTGGTGGATTTCAGCAACTCACATAGATAAAATATGCATGTCTCCAGCCCAGGTCTCTCTGCCAAAAGTTGTTTCAGCCACAGCTTGGCTTTCCTGTGCACCCTCATTGCCTCAGCAAAACAAAAACCTGTCCTCCTCTCCTGTGCTCAAGTGGAAGAGTGCCAGTCCTGCATATTTAAAGTCACGCTGTAGGTCCCCAGATTAACAGAATACTTCAAGCACCATGTAGTTTAAAAGCAAAAGTATCTCTCATTCTCTGCCTCTAGCCTGTAGTCCCATCAAGTGCATATGTGCTGCATTTTTGTCATCTTTAGGTTTTTCTGTGTTCCTTGGAAAATGTCATACTTTTTTCTTTTTTTTGTTTTTTTTAATTTGAGGACTGTCATAACTATCCTGGTTTCTGTTTGTTTCTTTCGTTTTTTATTTCACCAGCTAGATCTCTAAGAAATTTCAACTTAAAATCAAATTGTGAGTATTATCATCCCTGAGTAATTCTAATTCTACCTGCTCAGGACTCGGAACTCCCATTAAAAAAAAAAAAAAACGTGCAAAATTACCACAGGAATCTCAAAGGCTGTTTTTACCCAGTGTGTATTTTAAAGACCAGTTCTATTCACAACACATCTTCTCCCTTTGTGCATAGAATGTCACTCCTGTTCCCTTCAATGAAGAAAATAAGTGTCTAACTCCTTTTTTTCCTACTGGTCCTGAAAAACTAATCCCTCTGAAGCAGTTGACATGTGACTTGTTACTACCTGGACAATCACAAATTATTTGCTGAGTTCTCAGAGAGACCAAGCAGTCATGTAAACACAGTTTTATTAACAGGAAGGAATAATTGGAACAAAAACCAAAATCCATTTTGTGGTGTTTGCTTGGGGTTTTTTATGGGAAAAAGCTAATGTTATCTGACTTGACTTTTGAGATCTAATTGGGTTTGAAGGACTCTAAGCTGAAAAAAGTCTTGGGTTTCTGCCACTTAAAACACACATTTTCAATTTGGAACCAATTCAAAGACAATACATGAGAAACATTATGATGCTATTCCTACAGAACAGCTTTTCCAGACTGAAGCTGTTTTGAAGTCAAAATTGTCAAAATAATTCTTGACTTTCTGTCAAGAAAGTCTGTACAGCAGAAACTGAGGTGAACCACATCCTTCCATTAAGCCACCCTTACAGTCTCAATCTCTTCCCTGCTCAGAGAGTGCCAGGAGATTACTGAGGTTCAGCACAGTCCTCCCTACCTAAGACATCTCTGGGCTGAGTTTATGTTGTCTTGCTGCTGAAAAATACAAACAGCAAAGTGATAAAGGCTGTTTCATTCACGCTGCTCCTCAGACTATAGAAACACAAGGAAAGAGCTCTATTCTCTCATGTAGATGATGTTATTAAGTGTACAAGAAAGCCCGTGACTATAAAACTGTTTCTCTTGTTGCTTTGCTGTTTCCTCAGTTATAAGCTCAGTTACAAGCCCCGTTATAAGTTCTGTTCTTATTGAAATCGCAGGCTAAAATGAAGAAAAAAGACCAAAACAACAACTAAACAACAAACATTGAAGCTATGATTTGACAACATATTTCCCATTGTGACAAAAAAGTGCTATATTGAGTCAGAGCAAATTAAGCTTGTTGGCAGTTCACAGCTATGATCAGCAACTACTTAAACAGCTAAGAGAATTTTTAATCTTCAAAATGTATACATTTGCAGAGATAGCAAAGGTTAGAAATAATAATTCATCATTTGAACAAGCAGCAGACTTCTAATGTGATTTTTGATTTACTAAAATCCAAAGGTGTTCTGTATGGCTTTACAAGGATATAACTGAAATCAACCAAATAATGAAGTGCTTAATACATTTCCAGCTTCCTTTGCACTACTGAAACAAAGTAAAGGTAAAATGAGTGCCATTTGTACTTCAGCTTTCTTACTTCTAAAACTACTGAAAAAAAGATGTGGAAGCCCTTCTTAATATTAGGGTCAATATGACTTCTGGATGGAAGCAACAATAAACGCATGTAGTTTTCATACAGAAATATGCAAGAAAACAGTTATTTAAGGAAGATTTCATAAGTATGTACTGTACTTCACTGTATGAGTTGGCTTTTTAAAAAGTATTTTCTGTGTAATACTAGAAACAATAAATGCTGTAAATTATTATAAATCAGATTGTTTATTATGGATCACCTCCTTTCTACCTTTTATAAGGAGAAAAGTAGCAGTCTAAAGAGAAGGCAGAGCAAAACACTTAGAATTACAAGACAGCCATATGTCAGTCTTCATAATCTCTTAGGAAAAGAGACATGAATGACAGTCAACAAGAGTTAATCCCATTTATGGAGTCCAGGTTCAGGTAGCGATGTAGGCCTGGAAGCCTACAGCTTGAGTGGAAGCAGCAGAAGACCACCCTCACTCTCTACCTATGAGAAACAGTGGATGTGATGGTACAAATTGCAGCACACTGGGCTGCCCACCACCTTCAAGAGCATCCAGATATGCATACAACATGCCCTTGCCGGTCCTTATTCTCTTCTGCTGACTGAAAAGAGGGAAGTTAGTGTACAGTGGGAGGAAGAAAAACTTCAATCCTCAGGCTGTATTTGCTCTGTTATACATCAGCTATAAGCAGAGCACATGCTATGGTTTGTTCCCTTTCTGTCACAATGACTGCCTCCTGGACAGCCTCCAGCATGCTGCTGACATAACTGCCCTCATCCACCACTGTGACCTGGGCCTGCAAGACCCCACACAAGGGATGCTCTGGCAGTGCCTGTCACTGAATTCAGGAGTCTGGAAAACAGAAGGGTCAGAAGTCTGGTCTGAAGGGTCATCCCCAGACCACTGCTTTAGAGACATCCTAATCACTTATTCCCAAATCCTACCCCATAGCTTTCTTTCTCATCTTGCCTTCCCCCAAAGGAACAAGAGCTGTATAAATTTGCATTTATACACAAATCCAAACTTTGGACAGTTGTTACAGTTTCCTCTAGTAATATTATTTGCATTAACACTCAGCACTGGATAAGAAAATTGGATGGAAAAAGAGTAAAAGTCTTCCGAATGCTAGTCGCAGGACAGATTTCTGTAGGCAAATGTTCACGGCTTACGTTCAGGTTTCCTGCACCAGAGATTTAAAGAGGGACAGCAGCAAAGTGAAATATTTTTATTAAATATTTTCACAACTCTGTGGGAAAATGAATGAGGGTACTGATTATTTACTTTGCATATATGTAATCTTTTTACCTACTGTAATCTTGGCTGTTTCATATTTTTCAGTGAAAACAGAGAAGGGTTAGAATCTCCCATTAAAAGTATATGAAGGTCCTACAGGTTCTAGCTAGAAGATAGAAGCATTGGTATTGTTAATTTTAAGAAAGTTTCTTATCTGCTTGAATCAGACTATCCTTGCTGCCAGCTGTATGTAGGAGGTAAGCTGTATTACTTGTTTTGAAGACAGGTATTTCCAGCTTACTATACTGTACTTTGGACCTCTGTTCTTGCAAAACAATTTACAAATTTTAGCATTGTCTCACCTCATTCCACACTTGTCTTTGAAATTATCACACTGTGCTCACACAATCAGCTGCAAGATACTGTATAAATACTGAAATTTAAATACAAGGCGCATTTTGCATAGTAGTGTATCTAGTTGGATATGTTGAAAAGAGACAAAATGTGAAGACTTGGATATTAACTGAATCTGAATGTAACAACATGACACCTCACTAATATAGTATGTCATCGTATAGCAAAATGTCATATCAGTACCCTTCTGTTGTCTGTGATAATAGAAATCACTGTACCTCTTATATTATTTAAGACTATACAAAATTTAAAACTGGGGAAAATGCAGTAGGAAGGAAATTGCCTGCATATGTTGATAACACATGGGTCTGCTGTATTTGTTATATTTTAACTCCTTTACAAAAGAATTCAATCATGTATCCAAAGTAAACTACTGGTTGGTATGACAGCATGGATTCCAAATTCAGACCAGAACCATAACAAACACACAGTAAAGTCTATGAGAGAAAAAAACCTCAACTAAACAGTGAACTAAAGAATTATATTAATAAATGGATCCAAATAAAAATATGTTATTTCTGGGGTTTGAATGCACATTAAAATATGCGAGAATAAAGACAGCAAAACCGTGACTGGTTACCCTAGCTCTGCTGTATTTACTACTGCACAAACCAAAGGCTGTGTTTGTGCATATAACTTCAAGTACACAGCCACTGCTGTCTACATCTTTTTGGCTGTAGTTGCACAGCAAATAAAGCTGTGATCCTGCTGAAACTGGGCAAGTAACACCAAGTACTTCAGGAGGGTCATAATTTGCTGATCTATAGAATGGACCAAATGGGCTGTTTTAAGCGAGTTTACTACATTTGTTTTTCAAGCAGGTATTTCTTGTGGAGGGAAAAAGAGAGGTAGTAACAAGGTTCTGGACTTTATTCTTAGGACTTGTTATCCAAGAGAAATTTCATATAGGAGATAGATATAACATTTCAGGGAGCTTTTCACCCCCCTGGCAAACTCTGGAGCTGTGACAATTGCATGCTCCATCTACTTTTGATGCAATCAAGCTGTAGGTCACTTTCTGTCTAGGACAGCAGCCGCTCACCTGACCATTATGCAAAAGGAGGAGGCACCAGCAAACATACCCTTTGTAAATGCTAGGAGGGTGCACTAATGTGACAACCTGACACAGAGCTGGGCTTCAGTGGGAGAATCTGAGACATTCTCCTGCACTTTAGAAATGACCATCTAATATTAGCTGCAAGGAAATTTTTAGCAGAAGTGAAGCTCTATTGAATAGAGGCATTACAGAGCTAGGCTTGGTTTGATACAGTATCTGTTTGAGACATGGGAGGATTTCAAGCAGACTGGCTCCCAATACTTCCAAACTTTCACTCTGAAGTAGCAACACTCTAAAGTATGAGGATAGGATGAGAAAGTTGGGGCTGTTCAGCCTGGAAAAGAGAAGGCTACGTGGAGACCTCATAGCAGCCTTCCAGTATCTGAAGGAGGCCTATAAGGATGCTGGGGAGGGACTCTTCATTAGCGACTGTAGTGATAGGACAAGGGGTAATGGGTTCAAACTTGAACAGGGGAAGTTTAGATTGGATATGAGGAAGAAATTCTTTAGTTTAAGGGTGGTGTCATGCTGGAATGGGTTGCCCAGGGAAGTTGTGAATGCTCCATCGCTGGTGGTGTTCAAGGCCGGGTTGGACAGAGCCTTTGGTGGCATGGTTTAGTGTGAGGTGTCCCTGCCCATGGCAGGAGGGTTGGAACTAGATGATCTTAATGTCCTTTCCAACCCTAACTATTCTATGATTCTGCAATTCTATTTGGTATCCTAACAAATACCATATTCTTAGAATGTGCCTTTCAAAATCAGGACTTTTTATCTCCTTGAATCCTTTTAAAGTATATACAGAGATATGCATTTTTTAAAACACAAAACCACAGTATCTCCTTCATCCGTGTTTTGCAATGAAGCACATAGGTGAGTTACAGCAACAGGAAGGTGATCTATACGCTACCAGCAGTTCTCAGGCTCATTGTTGTCAGGTTACTTATTCCGTAAACTGATTCCCATTTTTCACAGACAAGCATGTTAAGATTATTTAAGTAATTCTTATGGCCTTGTATAATAATGGCACTAGATCCGTGTGATAGTAACCTTTTTCTGTGGTGGTGTCTTCACTGAACACTGTCACTCGAGAATGTGTGTGAGGCTGTTACTGGAGTTGGGTTTTTCTTAAGGATAAGGAAGAAAAATAAAAATTAAAGAAGGTGCAACACATGAAATGAGTGACATTTTAAGAAAGGACATATATTCTGATACCTTTGCCTACAAGAAAACTTCACTTGTCTGCTTAGCTGTTCCATACTGAGTCTTCACATGTAATACTTTCTTACAAACAATTACACAAGTTTTGATGCTTAAGAAAAAAATAGATGTATGCATTATCCTCTCATTCACACATCAAAATAAACTTTTAACTCTAAAAGGAGACATCTGTGGATATTAATATTCACTTAAAGCAATCCTTGTGTCTCTTTAATTGCTTGAAACTTGTCTCCGTATAAATGCAAAACTCCTCTAAAAAATTGCAGAACTTCATTAGAAAGATGAATAATATCAAATGAAAATTGTAGGCTAGACTGTATACTTACTCATGCTTATGTAAATTTACTGAAAACAAAGCACTAAATGTACTGCTTCTATGACATACAACTGTGCAGGACTTGTGTATTTTCTCTCAATAGATTCTGGGGGGAAAAAAAGCACAAAACCATACCACCCAACAAGAGCAAAGAGCAAAAAGCACTTGATAAAAACAAATAGTTCCTTGAGCATTATGTCAACCTAGGGCTGTTGCTAGCATCTACCAATTCAGCTAGTAGATTCACAACAAAGCCTTTCACTTATGAAGGTCACTAATCTGAGCCTCACTCATTCTTCTTCAGGTACTTATTTTCAGAAACTTCATGGAAATTACTCTGTATTTCACTATCAAATATTTTTAGAATCAGTAAAGATGCTGAAAAAAAAAATAATAAAAATTGAGCAGGAAGTTGCCATAAAGGCACACAGGACTCTCTCATACAAATATTTTATGTCCCTTAAAAGCCAGGCAAAAAAATCTGAGGTGTTCCATTGTGCAAACTTCTGATTTTCTCAGCTGCCTCTTATTTTCTATCAATTTAATAATTTTTACTGCACTCTACCTTCAAAGCTTTTCCTTTAGAAAAGGGCAGCAGAAAATTTATGAAAAATAAAGATATGCTGAGTTCAGTTTTCTCATACAGCAGAGGAATTATTACTCTTTGAAATATAAACTACAACCAGATCGAGTGTTTAATTTAAAAAAAATTGCAAAAGGTAAGGCATTTATATTGCTCTACTCCAAAGACCTTTTGATACAGTTTAAATGAGAAAGAAAATTCAAAATCTTTGACCTGGCTTCCCGAAAGGTTTCATTTTTATTACAGCTTTGTTACAAACTCTGAGTTTGTTTGGCTTTAACAGCAACACACAGAATACATATTAACCACATAGAAACTTTCATCTTTTTGACGAACTAAACATATTGTCTTTGTTTCTCTTTCTCACATCATTGACAACAGGCTTTTGTGTCCAACTGTGGTAATGTCCCGTGTTCAGAGCATTCACATCTCTGTATGAATCTAACAACAGGCAATTGACATCATGATGGCTTTCTTGTCCTCCATAAGGGGATAAACAAACACATGCATATGCAGCCCATGCTTAAATGGACAGAAAGCTTGCTCTGACTAGCAGGGCTTTTGTACACCTGCTACATTTAATACATATGTCAGGCACCATCTGTTAAAAAGACTCTTTTTCCCTCTTTGTGCTTTAAACAAGACACAAAAATAAAGTGCTAAGAAGCTCAGACATTGCAGAGGTAAAGAAATGGGTGTTAATGACTATCCATCAAAGCCTGGGGTTTCAACATAAAAAGCACATTAGAACAGAATGAGAACTAAATGGATTGTTCTGTTTCCTAGCTGCTTGCATTATTTGCACAATACCAAAATTAATTCAGATTACTTTATTTGTAGTGACCTAATAGTGCTGTGACAAAGCACTAATTGCTTTAAAAGTTTGTGATCAAACATTCAGTCGGGAATTGTTGTTGAAATTAACATTTGTTTTAAAGAAGTCTCTGTCCTCATATCTTTTTGATGTCTTGATTGATGCACTGTCATCCCTTAATCACAGGTAATTTTGTGAGCTGTTGCTTGCATTTAAAATACTCCTTTTATATTTGTACAACTACCTTGATAATTAGATGACATAAAAACCATAAAAAAGGACACTTTCTAAATGTAATTCTTTTGGAATTTCTTCATGAAATGTAAGTTGTGTCTGCAAATATATCCATTGAATATAAACCCCTTTTGAGCTATTTTGTTTCTTAGTTTGAATAAATCAAAATGAATTATACCTTCTTGGTGTTTTTCTAAAAAGCACTGTATTCTGAGTAGGGAATATTTTGAGAGGTTTTCCTTCATTGCCATGTGATCAGTGGATGCAGCTATGGGAATTTACTCTGCTTTTCTATAGCCACTTGACTGTGTAACATTCCCTTTAAGTCAGGCTTGGAATCTGGAAATTGGGTGGCAAATCATGACTGACTTTCTTCTTGTGAGATAGGGAGATTTCCACTTCCCACCCAATGCAAGTGCAACAGCTGTCATGACAACCTTGTTCTTCCTGAAGACCCTGTTCATCTTTCATTTTGTTTATGTTATAGGCAGGAGATTGCCTGAAGAAAGCCTAAGTGCAAGAAAGAAGAGCTGGTTTAAATCAATGCTTTTTCTATATAGATATCAAGACATAGAAAAATTAAGATTATTTCTGAACCCTAATATTGCTATTAAATAAGGTTTCAACCTACTCTGTTAATATATGAAACTATAAAAAGTAATGTGAGACCTAACCGTTATAGTAAAATATGTGGAGTTTTGTTCTAAAATATTCTCTTTCCTGCACTTAAACCTAGGAAAAAAATGGAGCAGTTATTCTGCTTAATTTGTTTTCTCTTTATCTCTGATGTACCGAGTTGTGTGACTGTGCCAGCTGATACGCAGAAAAGTAGGAATACACTCTGAACTCGAACTGTGGAGAGTGAGGGTCTGGCTGACTGCTGGTATTACAACAATGACAGTGAGCTGAAACCTACACAGGAGTATTCCAATCTAACTAACTACAGGAAAATATTTATAGGAAATTGTTGTAAATATATGACAGTGTTTTGGAATTAGATGATCTTTAAGGTCCATTCCAACCCAAGACATTCTGTGATTCCACGCTTGAATAAAGCTACCTCGCTTTGTAGATGCAGCTTGCATCAGGTAGAGAATTGCCTCAAATATCATGTGTAGGGCTTAACTGTTCTAATAGTTGGAGGCAGATAAATAAAACCTTTTAAATATCAGGACCGCCACTTTTGGCTCCTAAGTCTGTGTACGTGGAGATCCACCTTGACTCCTAATAGAGATCTTCTTACTTCCAGCTTCCATGGAACTTTCTGAGCCACTATGGATGGTAGATATCTGTTCTGGGTTATGTGTTTTGTTATTATGCTGATTTAGAGCTCTGTTGTGATTTTAATATAGGTGGTCAACTACCAAGATTCTGCAGGAGTCCTCAGAGCTACCAAAGATACTGAGCAGAATGAATTTCAGCAACGAAGGAGGCTGCCTCTCGGAAGATATACTTGTAATCAGAGCACATCTGGAGGAATTGGTTTACCTGTATTCTGGATATAGCCATCCTAGGCATGTTTCAAGCCAAATTGCTGGACCAAAGCCCTGCATCACAGTAATTCAGAATAAGGCCATTTGACATTTTCTGTTAACATAGAGCAGTTCCGCTGCCAAGAAAGTAAAGTTCATGGCACCAAACAGAGCTAGCAATAAACAACCTAACTGCAGTATAATGATTAGAGTAATGTCCTACTTTTCTGGGCTCTGTTCCCATGACTTTCTGTACCTTTATTTCTTAAAGAAATGTCAGAGAGTGTTGTGCTAGTGCTGTATGAAAATGGCTACTCAAGACAAAGAAGTAAAGAACCTTCAGCTCAGTCCTGGGCAAGCAGTTAGACTACAAGGTCAGTTTGAAAAGGATAAAAGCACGGAGATGCCAAAGGGTATGTGGTTTTATCTGTTTTTTTCTTAAGATCAGAAGCTATGCATAATCTCTTAAAAGCAGATATGTGTGAGGCCTGGGTGCTGAAAAGAAGTAGGTGTCTAGCATTATCCATCACAGATAAATGATAGAGCTAGTTTCCTGCTTTGGTTGTACTATGTGACTTGTGGAAGTTATCTCTTGTGCATTTCCAATTGCATTTATTTTAGGCTGGATGTTCCCATTACTAGATCCTTAAATCTAGATATATGTGCACCTTAATAGGCCCATTAAAACTTACCCAAGAATACTTGCACATCTCTTTAGGAGAAGATTTGCAGATAACTAAAACAAGAAATAGGTCTTTTTTTACAAGGTCTGTTAAATGCTACCACTATTTGAATTTTATTTCTTATGTAAATGAACTTTGAGTGATAGACTGTGCATCTCAGCCAGCTTTGAAAAGATGCGTGAGTGGCAAAAAAAGATTTGTTTTCCTTTTATTCTTAGCCAAACAGAGCCTTCCAATCTTTTGTGGTGAGTTCTACAATTATAAACTCTGTTTTAGAAACACTTAGTGTTTTTCCTGGAAAAATGTCTTCTACTTCTCTTCAGTTCATGGAAAAAAGAAGTAGCATTCACCTCTCTGTTATCTCTACTAAATTCTGAACTTTCAAACCTGTAAAACTTCCATAAAGTAATAAACATGAGACAGGAGTATATGCATAATGACAACTACCTAAATTTTCAGGATAGAAAGTGACAATGCCAACAAAGAGAACAAATTCATTAAAGAAACACCAACAGTCTGCACAACAAAATAAACTAGTGTGATGCCAAATAATAAAGTTCAGCTCTGCTATTCACAAGCAGATTCCAACAGCATATGTTTAGCCATTTGAATGATGTTATTTGCTTGGCACACAATATTTTTTGAAAGGGGAATTGAATAATGCTAAATGTGTTATTTTCCAATAGTATTTATTTTAATCAAGTGAAGTTCAGAGGAATATTTCTCTGTTATCACAAGTCTCAAGTTCTAGGGATAATGAAATTGAGTTTGTATTAGAATGAGAGTCATTCTTAGTAGGAAGAGCTTATCAAACTCCTTGCTTTGATTCCAACTACAGGTTTCTGACTTTGTCAAATCTCAAACTTCTGACACTCATGCTTCCTTTCTTCCTGACTTCTTTCATACCAATTATTTGGGATTTTAGTTCTAAGAATTCTAGAAGTTGAAATTCATTCATTTGAGAACCTAGATAGATCCTTTTGCAGATCATTCTGGGCCCTGAGTGTTTTCTTGTGGAAATGTAGTCTTAAAAATAGTTTGCATTTATATATTGACAACAATAGTTTGTATTTATATATATTGACAACACCAAGCTGTGTTCAAAACAGTGGTCATGTAGTCTAAAGTTATTACTTAATCTTAATTATATTCAAATTAGTTTTAAAAGTGAAAAGAGAAGTTTTCAGGTTTGCAACGCAAATAAAGGTAGCAGTATGTAATTTTAGAGTAGTTCCTGTCTCCACATTGACTGTTACTTGAGTATAGACGCATTAAACATCTGTGACAAGCTAAATACAGCTTTAGATAAGCTAAAGCCTAGACATGTCAGGAGTCTTAGAGTAGGAAACATGTTGCTATGACTGAGCTATAGAGTGGTGGGAGCCTCTCCCCACCTGTCTTCCTTGTTCTTCTGAGTGTAAAATAGGTTTTTTATGCTGGTTCATAATTTCTGTACCATATTGCTCAAGACTTGACTCTGGATCACCATCTTTTGACCTATTTTTTCCAAGCAAAAGAAGAACTTCCACACATGTGTGGATTTTCAAGCAGTTTTAGGTTGGAACAGGAGAAGCTTGGACCAAAGGTCCAATGGAAGAATGATGGGGTCAAACAAGAGGCAGAGGAGGAACAGCTGAATAAGAAATTAAGTCCATCTTTGCAGTTGTTCATGACACATTCATTACAGAACAAACGTGTTTCTTCCTGATTAATTCTGTTTCTTTGAAAGGGACCATTCTGTACCAGCTTTTCATTCAGTGTATTTTTTCTGCTCTTCCTCTCTACTTCTTCTGCACCACCATATGAAAACCAAACTTAATTTCAAAAAAAGGTAGGAAAACACTTTCCCAATAAATATGAAAGATTCATTTACTGCTATTTGCACACAATTACAAATGGTCAAGAGAGATAATGTGTTCAATTTTAATTATTTACGTTTTACAAGTGTAACATGCTGTCACCATCACTGAGTATTTCAGAGGCATCTTGGTTACTGGAATTCCTAGAACACCTTGCAATCAGTCTAGTAGGCATTGTCTCTCCATGGCTAGCATGTTACAAAGGTATATATCCAGTCTGCCTATATGTTGCAAGCTTCTATGCCAGCAGATATATTGAGACAGAAGCTTGACCCACCCTCTGTAAGGATGCAGAACTTTTCTTTCAGGTGGAAGTCCTACTCCTCAGTCAGCCTTTTGCAGGACAAACACGCTTATCCCTCTGTGGGCTCACTACTCCACTGTAGTCATTAGTTTGCCCCCAGTTACTAGGCAGTGAATGAGATCAGTGATGCCAGGATAATAAAATGCATGGAACAAGCATGTTTGGGTTTTTTGGTAGTGGCTTTTTGTTTGTTGTTTGTTTTGGTTTTTTTTTTTGGGGGGGAGGGAGATGGGTGTGGGGTTTTTTTGGTTGGGTTTGGGTTTGGGTTTTTTTGGGGGGTTGTTTTGTTGTTTTTTGTTGTTTTTGAAAAGGTCTCCATGGAGGTAACATTTTCTGGTAGCACTATAGCCTGAATGAAACTGAAAGTCATCATTAACCATCACTCTTTGAAATTTTCTTGACCCTCCCATCTGCAAACCTGTAAAAGCCAGTTCATATATAAATTAAGCAGGCACTCTAGGTTTTCAATAGAAAGCAATCGGTCCTTGCTACTAAATGTGTGTGTGGACAAAAACTGAACTGAAAATCACAGAACATGAATAAAGGAAGATGTTCTGGTTAACATATGATGAAATAATTACTATTCAGGAAAAAAAAAAAAAATGGAAAAAAAAACAACTGGAGAAAGTAGGCCTACCTTTCTCTCAGTATGCCATTGTCAGTAGCATCTCCTTCAGAGTGTTACCTTTAGAGTACTACCTTTTACAGCTACTGTACAGTTTTGGGCAGGTGACAATGCATGCTTGTAAGTATGTGCCCATGAGCAGATCATGTGTTTCTTCCTGTGAATCCTGATGTTAAATTGCAGTTCATGTGGCACTATGCTTCTTGAGCTAGCTTTTTATTTTCTTGGCAGTTAGTGTTTATTTTGTTTGCTACCTGCTTTGGGATTTATTTGCATTTTCTTAATAATGTGCCTGCATATCCTGCATTGTTGATGTTTTTATAAATAACTTTTTCAGCTAAACTCTCTGGTGTATGAATACTTCTGCAATAGAGATAGTAACTTCAAAGCAGAGATTTTAATTGTAAATGAATATATAAAATTGATTATCTCAAGGGGTTAGTGATACAGTACTTTAATGCTGTGCTCCCTTTATCTCACCACCTAAGATCTGAATCACTCTTTGGAAGTGCCTATCTCTATTGTAAATAAAGTTTGCCTAGGGCAAGTAGCATACAAATGTAAGCATTTCAGCTGCATCTCTATCTTTAAAAGGACTGAATCCAGGATCCAGGCCTAAAAGTTTGTCTGACAGATAAGAATAATAGATTATTTTCAAATGTGAGTTATTTTATCTTCACATCATCCTCTGGCTCTTAGCTGTGTAAACCATGTGTCAGCTACTAAAGGGCTAATACGTTAGTTCACAAAGTTATGATCAGTCTTGGATTTTGTTCTCCCCTGTGGTGAATGAAATTCATACTAGGAGGTTTGAATGATTACCAAAATGCACTAGCAGGAATAACTTAGAATATTGGTTAATACTTTTCATGACTGTTGACCATGTTAACTCTGTAAATAGATATGGGGAATAGACATAATGTTATCAGATTTAAAGAAAGATTTCACCAGTGTTTTTGCTAACTTTATACATTCAAATTAGCTCAACAATCAGCTGTGATTTTCCAGAAAAAATATTAAAACAACAATGTAAATGAATTCTACAATGGGTTTACTAAGCATTCATTCCAATGTACAGCCCTGATTTTTAACCTTAATGAAAGAAATAGATGACAGCCCAGGTCATCCAGGATATTTATCCCTTCAAGATTAATGAAATAAATAAAATACGAGGTATGCTAGGAAATTAATTCACTGTATAAGTGCTTCTGCAGCTCCTATTGATGTAAAGAACCAATATCTATACTGATTCCATCAAAAAAAATTGACAAATTATATTACTAATATATTTATTAGAACAATTGCAACATTATAGTGTAATGAATAAAATCTCTATAAAACATACCTAGGAAAGTCTGTGACCAAGAAAGAAGATTTTGTTCTTCCAGATAAAATGAAAAATTCAACATTAGCAAGTGGAAAATTATGGTTAAACCTGGCAAGTATTAAAGGAGTCCTTGATTAGCCTTTAGATTTGAGCTTTAAGCCAGCCTGCAGAATATGTATATCACAACAAGGAATGCCGTTATCTTTTGAGGTTATGTCACTAAAAGTCTACAATGAAATCATGGAGAATCCTAAATAATTATGGCCCAGATTTGCCCATATTGAAATAAATACTGATAATTCTACAGGTTTATAAAAATACCTGACATCATTGTAGAGTAACTTTGAGGTTGGCAAGTGTGAAGACACATTCATACTTTGGGAGTTCTGAATTTGTCATTTCCTCTGATGAAAGTAAGACCAAATTCTAATGCATAAAGTTTTTCTGAGCAACGCACAAAATAGCTGCTTTAACAAACAGACCAGGCTTATCATGCCACAATAATACAGCTTATAAAAAGCTTTAAAAAAGAAATGCCCACATCAAAATTGACATTTATTCATCACCATAATCCTTAAGTAACAGATTATTATGGAAAAGAATCTTCAGGACTGTTTTGCAGAGCCTTAATTGTATATATCTACTTTTAACAAAATATTTTCCTTTTTTTAAACTCTCAGCATTTATCATTTCCTTTCTTTTGATGTTGCTCTAACTAGGAGAAGTAGCTAATAATGGCAAACTCTAAGAACAGAAGCATTAATTCGTATCTTCTTATAAATAAGCAGTCATCCTGGAGAGGTAGGGCGCAGGCTAAGGCACTCAGAATTAGTAGCCTGCATGTAGGTGACCAAATGAGCAGCAGGTAGCTCTGGATATTGTCAGTACAAATCTCGGGCACAGTTCATATCTTTATATGATGTATAGATACACAGTCTATGGGGCCAGATGGGATCCACTCAAGGGTACTGAGGGAGCTGACAGAAGTGCTTACTGAGCCACTTTAAATTATTTATCAGCAGTTCTGTCTAGCTGCAGAGGTCCTTATTAACTGGAAGTTAGCAAATGTGATGCCCATCTACAGGAAGAGCTGAAATGAGAATTCAGGGAACTACAGCATACTGGTTTGTATCAGAAATAGTGTGGTCACCAGGACTAGGGAAGTGGTTGTCCCCCTGTACTCAGCATTGGTGAGGCTACACCTTATATACTGTGTTAGTTCTGGGCCACTCACTACAGGAAAGACTTGAGTTGTTGGAGCGTGTCTGAAGAAGAGCAACAAAGCTGGTGAAGGGCCTGGAGCACAAGGTTAATGAGAAGCAGTTGAGGGAACTGCATGTTTAGCCTGGAGAAAAGGAGACTTGGGGGAATCTAAGGGCTTTCTGCAGGTACCTGAGAAAGGAGGTTGTAGTAAGGTGGGTGCCAGTTTCTTCTCACAGGTAACAAGCAATAAGAAAACAGGAATTAGTCTCAAGTTGCACTAGGGGAGGTTTAGATTGAATATCTGGAAAAATTTCTTCTCTGAAAGTGTTGTCAAGTGCTGGAAAAGGCTGCCCAGGGTTGAGTCACCACCTTTGGGGGTATTTAAAGGATGTGTTGATGTGGCACTGATGGACATGACTGTGGACTTGGCAATGTTATATTAACAGTTGGACTCCATGATCTTAAAGATCTTTTCCAATCTAAATGAGTCGATGATCTTAAAATGTTTATAAAATGATACCAAATCAGTACACTGTAGTGTGCCCAAAACAGGTTTACCAGCGAAACAAGGGAAGTGCTTGACCTTATGGCGGTGTCTAATGAGACACTTCCTCTGAGTAATGTGATAAGGAAAGAAGACATCATTGTACAGCACTTGCAAGATCACAGCTTTAGCCAGATATCTGCATATTTGCATTTGTCCTGCTGTAATCACTATCTAATGGTGAACAGTAAGAGAGAATCTGGTTTGCTATCTGAGAGTTCAACTTCTGTCATTCCTGGGAGAATAGTTTACTACAGACTTCTGTCAGAGTTTAGGGAAAAAAGCTGTACTGTAACACTGGCTGATTAAAGAAAATTCAAACCAGTGATATGTGCACAGTTGTAAACATTTAATGTAGGCTGTAAAGCAAAATCAGACCTACTGGAGTCTTTTGGGGGTATTCTTTGCCATGCCAATAAACAATTCTTTTGTCCAGTGTTCAAGTAGATAAGAACCACCAAAGGGAATCCCTAGCCAAAGTTTGCACAGTGCTATCCTGGGACTAGTAAGACCAGCTACTTGAGATGGCTTCTTGTTTGATTTGGCTAAGCGTACATAGCATCACTGTAATGATTCCATATGTTAAAAATACAATCACAAGCAAGACCAAACTGCAAATTTAGTGTCCTGAAAAACAATTAAAGTGTGCATGACAGCACTTGCTTGGGTTGCTTCTAGACAGCAATATTTCTGGAATTCATTTAGTTCATCACAAATAAGTGTGCAGATTTCAAGAAAGTACACCTTAAGAAGATAATCTACTCTCTGAAAATCTAAGTCCTGATTAGTTTTATCCTTCAGTTAGAGGGGCAGAAGGTGGAAAAACATATACCTGCATCTCTTATAGCTCCTGGCTCACTAGAAGGTATCTTTGCAGACTTTGCTGTAAAAAAAAGGTTTATTGAAATAGCTAGCATATATTAACACACAGTCCTCTCTCTTTTCTTAAATGTTATGAGTTCATCAAAGGAGGAAAAACTGTTAAAGTAGTTTGAAAGCAGCTGTTGGATCCTGAAATAATCCTAACACTGAAATGAAATGTTTCTGATGCCTTGGATGCACAGCTCCATCTCTCTAGCTCACATTTTTCATACATTTTTCACAATGAGAATAATCAGCCGTTGCAATAATCTCCCCAGGGAAGTGGTAGATTCTCCAGCATTGGATACTTTCAAGATTTACCTGAGTAAAGTCCTGGGCCATCTGTGATAGATGTGATAGACGCATCATAGACTGTGTTTTTCCCAAGAAAGGTTGCAGCAGATGATCCTTGAGGTCCCTTCCAACCTGTTATTCTATGACTGTATGATTTTTATTTATGAAATTAGGATAACAATATTTAATTGTTTTCCTTACTGGGGATAATATAAGGATTCAATATTAAATGTTGAATTAGAGTATTTCGATTATGTAGAATTCTATGTAAGTGCATTTCATATTAATACTTCAAAAAACCAGTGAAAAGTTAATAATTTATATATTGTCTTCCACTTCTTCAAATAAACAGAAAAGCATTATGGATTGGAAACATGTACAATATAATTTCAAAACCAAAATGAAAGCCAGCAATAAAACATGCACCATAAATCTTGATAAGTAAAAGAATATGCTAAATGGAATTTAGTTAGCTTTGACTTATTTTATCCATACATATTACCCTTGACAAGACAAGCTGATTGTACAAGCACAGTAACTTGAGTCTGTGTTTTGAGACTTGTTTTCTAGTTCTGAAGAATGTGTTGCCTTATGGAGAAATCAGCTAAAACTGATTTCAAGCTTAAGCCAAAAATCTTTACATTGAAATAGACTTTTTTTTGGAGTGGGTTTGTAAAACCATTCAACAATGTCAAAACTCTTCCAATTACATCTGTTGTAAAATTCCTAATAGATTCAACAGTGGCAAAATTATTGACTAACATGAAACAAATTTGGAAAAGTTGTTCTATCATATTGCTGTATGAGAGGTTTCTTTTTTATAATAATTTATGCTTTAGCATCACAAAATTTAATACAGTTAGTTTCTTCTAGGTCTCTATGTTGTTAATGATCTCCTGTAACATGCTCTCTAATGCTGAAGAAAACCAAAATATACACTGTGGTAGTGTGTGCTTCTAATGGAGGATAGTGCGAGCCTATTTAAGGCTTTAAAGAAGGTCATCTCTACATTGAATGATGTCTCTAAAGGAACAGGAAGCTGTTAAAGGAATTGAAGCACAGGGGTCATCTGCTTGTATCAATGGAACAAGAAGAATGTGTTGTACATGATCAAAAGACTCTGAACTGCTTTCCTGTGCACAAAAGACTAGTACAGGCCACATTACAGCAGATTAACATGAAGGTAGCGGTGGCATGGATAACTGTAAGAGAGTGCTTCATAAAGGAAAATGTCACCCTGCACACCAGTTTACCACAGCCACCTGAAGATCAGTGCTGATGGAGCCAGAAAAACCCTTGAGCTGTGAAAACACCCAACACAACTGCATCTACCTGCAATCTCCCTATAAAATCATATCAACCACTGCCTCCATGCCTCCCTCCAGTACAATCCAGTACTTCCTGTAATAAGAAAATAAAAATTTCTGCCTATTTACAGAGAGACAAAGACTGCTGACATTCAGCATACTATCTCAGCTGAGAAAGAATATATCTCTGCTTTAGAGACAGGAATACATAAAACTGTGCATTATAACCCTGGAGGTTATATCACCACAGAAAATTCTCAGGCTTTCTTACTAGTGCATTTTTTTATTTATACATAGGCACACACACACACACTCACAAAAGTATTTGGCAGCTGTTTTGAACAGATGGAGTCCTATGGATCTCCAGGGGAAGAGCCTGTGGAAACATAGACAAAATACATATTAACATTCTTAAAATACTCTATGAAAGAAATAAACTACTAAAGGAACCCTTACCCACATGCCCAAACTCAGCCATAGCTCCGAAATTAGCCACCAATACCTTTGGGTCAGATAAAGAACAGGGTGGTCATTTAACATGTGGTCAGCTGCATAACCAAAAATGTGACTGCAGATTCCAGGCAACAACTACATCATAAAACCTATATTCTGGAAACTGAAATCATCAAGATTATTTTTTAAAACAAATTTTGCAAACAGGATTTTTAAAACTTTCCATGATGGAAGAGATTTTTATATAGAATGGGAAATGAAATTCACATACACTCTTTTTTTTTCACTCTTTTTTTTCCAGTACCTTTGAGACAGATTGATCCTCAGGCAAAACAAAATTATACTAGGATACATAGACATTGCTGACTTTTACTACCCACTTAATTCTCTCTATTCAGTCTCAAAAATTCTATCTCAGAGCTTATTTTGTTTTGCAACTATATCTCTGTGAATCCAAAATAAAGTGGGTTTAGAGTTCAAGGAAGCCTCCAACATAGATTATGATGTCCGCATAAAGCGGACATTTGCATAAAAAAGTATCTATCTTGCTATAATCCTAGTTAAGAAGGATTTTTTTGTCTTGGAAGATGGCTCACAAAGTTGTACTGTCAAAATATAATCAAGAGTTGGATTCCTTTTTACAAGTTTGGTAACTGCATGCAGATTTTAGAGGAATTTCCTAACTGAGCAAAAAGCAGCAACAGCGTGGAAAGACAATCCAACTTAGAGATACAGATCAGAGCTCCCAGAAAAGTAATTTATGGTAAACTAAGGCTCTTCAAGCTGTCAGTAAATGTGCCTTAGAGGATTCTGAAGGATTCTAAAAGGGTTTAATGATTAGGCACCATGAGTAAGGAATAAAAATTTGTCCCATTTGTCATTTTAAAAGTGCTATTTATCCAAACCTATTTGTCTACTTTATATAAACTCCTCCTCCAGATTTCTCTGAATAAAAACTGCATTAGGTACAGAAGTCAGGAATAATTCTGTTTTGTTGTGTTTTACTCATCTTCCTCCACTCTTCAAATTTGTTTCAAGTAATCTGATCAAGTATTTAATTCTATGGCTCATTTCCACCGCTTAATTGTTTTCTGATTAGTCTTTAAACATTTAGAACTCGATTCAGTTTCTTGCCTGGAAATCTATAGTGCCACCTAAGACACTTGAGGATATCAGAGTCTCCACATAGAAAAGGTAAATATAAATAAACAGGGCTTACATGAGGAGACACCTTCCCTTTGAGGCCCCAGATGAGGGTTGAACAGGATGCTATTATACCTTATACAGTACTATACATATACTTGCGGGCAACAGATTGACAGATTCAAGTGCAGAGTGCCTGTCAGATCTGCCAACCTCCTTTCACATTCTTTGCTCTGGGCCCTGGGATGGAGATATGGGTTTAATTTCTCTGTCTGCCCAACAAAAGCCTTTTCATGACCTTGGAAGAAGGTCCTCAAGGATTCAGGAGACGCAAACAGTATTTTTTCTTGTATTATATGGCCACATCCCCAAAATTACTTAGGTGTGAACTCTCCATATGTATTTCAGTGGGAAGTTAAGTGTCCTATGAGAAATTAAGCACCCTTAGTCAGTACTTAGTGCAAACCAGATGCTTATGCAGAGAGCTACATATAAGCATGAACAGTCCTGTCAATTTACTTTGCATATTTACATCACACCATATGGCATGATGGTCATGAAAGCAAAAAGACCTTCTCAGCTCACTTTTCTACTCTTTCTCAGAAATCCATTTTTTTGGATCTAGGCCAGTTTATTTATGTGGTGCTCATGATTGTGACCCAAGACACAAAGAAACATAAAGAAAAGTTTCTATATTTCTTACACAAAGAAAATATAGATCATAATAAAAAGACTAAATTCTAGGCACAAATTCTTAGGTTTATGAAAGAAGACACAATAAGGTTATGAGCTTAGCAGAAAGCAAAATGAATGCAAACTTTATAGAATCACAGAATCATAGATTGGTACCTTCATCTAGTTCCAACCTCCCTGCCATGGACACAGACACCTTCCACTAGAAAGGTTGCTCAGTGGCTTGTCCAGCCTGGCCTTGAATACTGCCAGGGCTGGGGCAGCCACAGCTTCCCTGGGCAACTTGTGCCAGTGCCTCCCCACCCTCCCAGTAAAAACCTTCTTCCTAATATCTAATCTAAACCTACCATACTTCAGCTTAAAGTCATTCCCCTTGTCCTGTCCCTACATGCTGCTGTAAAATTTTCTTTTCCAAATTTCTTTTAGGCCCATTTTAGGTACTGGGAGGCTGCTCTAAGGTCTCACTGGAGCCTTCTCTTCTCCAGGATGAGCAACCCCAGCATTTCAGCCTTTCTTCATAGGAGAGGTGCTCCAACCCTCTGATCATCTTCATGGACCTCCTTGGGCCTCACTCCAACAGGTTCACATCCTTCTCACACTGGGGCCCCAGAGCTGGTTGCAGTCCTACATGTAGGGATCTCATGAGAGCAGAGTAAGAATCAATTCCTTCAACCTGCTGGTCACACCCCCTCTGTTGTCTTTCTGAGCTGCAAGTGCGCATTTCTGGGTCATGTTGAAATTCTCATCAACCACCTGACTTCCTCTCAAAGCACTCTTTTTGCTTATCAGTAGAGAGCAACACAGTTTTTATATATAGGATACAGTCAGTTAAGTGGCTGTAGGGAACATAGCTTATTCCTGCCAGACAGTAAATGTTTAAGCTTTGGCCAAGCTGGCCCTCCTTTACTCTAGTCCAATCTAGCTGCCTAGCTTGTTTCCTGAGGTGAGTAGTATTCATTACTCCCTGGAGTGCCTAGGCTGCTCTACAGTTCATCAGAGTGAGCCCATACGACTAGTAAGGATATACACTTAACTTTCAAGTGTCTAAAGAAAAGGCGCATTTTTTTCCCCCATGTCATCTTGAACCCTGCGACTTTCTGTCTTTTCACCATGCAGGTGTTGTGCCTCAGACAACAATCCAGCCAGCGCTTTTTAGTTCACAGCCTTCTGGTGTCAAATGGGAACATATTAAAGAATACATTTGCAATATATTTAAAACCTGATTTCAAAAACCAATTTAGTTAGCTATCTCTCTTCTAACAAAGCACAAACACTTAAAAGCAAGGAAATGAATAGATGCCATTGCAAGCTGTCCACTTCTTCCTTAGAAATTAATACATATATCTCATCAAGTGTAATGAAATGCGTATTTCATTATAATACAGTGACCTTACCACTGACCCAGAGAAAGGTAGGTATTATTAGATGGGGTTTTTTTGTTATCTTGATTTTAGCAGCAGAATATTTTCTATAAAGGAAAGCTTTTACGTGGACAACACTAGCAGCTCATTATCTACTGACAGCAAAATGCTATTGTAAGATACTTTCGGTACATTAAGAAGCTGTGTATATCCTCAAGCAAGGGCAGAAGAATGGTTCCAGTTCACCCAAGATTTATGGATGGATTCTGCCTACTGGCTTTAATTGTCTCACATAGATGCTACAATCAATACTTGAAATGCCCTTTCCTGGTCCTATCAAGATGACTCCGATTACCTAAATTACCTGCCTATTGTGCCTATACTCAGAATATAGTTTACAGAAATAAATTTAAAGAATAGGAAGCCCTGCAGAGTGAATCAGAGTGGGATCATCTATTTTGCCTTGTAATCAAACTCTTCCCAGCCAAGCCTTTTGTGCAGCTGCCCCTGCAGGTCTGCCAAAGAGATGAGCCTTGACTGACCTTGATAACTCTGTGTGCAAGGATTCCTGGCCACAGGCAGGTCACCAAAATCCTCCTTCCATAAGGCACCTGGGAAGTTCACCTTAAAGTCTCTCCTCCTCCACATTCAGGAGAGAAGTTGGAAACAGGTTCATTAAATTTGAGGTGTTACGACTTGGACAAGTGATAATTGGAGTACTGAAAAAGTTGAGCTCAGTACATTTATGTAAGACCTGAAAGATGCTTCTGAAAGTCCTGTATGTCAGCACTGGTAAGCACTCAGGTGCTTACAGGGCTCAAACAGGTATTTTGATAAACAGTCTGTGTGATTATATTTGGTTTTTTTCATAAGGTCTATGCTCTATTTACTACACAGATGTTGGTAAACATTTAATATTATACATATGTATTTCACTTTGGTTTACAGTTTAACTGCTGTTTTCCAATAAAATGTCTCTGCTCTTGGTAAGAGTAATACAAGAGCGCTGAAGCTGGTAGAAATACCTGCAGCGTAACTAAATTTGGGAACATTGTGTCTGTTTACGTGTCAGAAAACCAGGTCAAACCTGTTTGCTTATTCTTTAGCAGTACCAATTTTAGACTATTGCTAACTATTCTTTTATTTGTTCTTAATTGCTTGGGTTTCCAAAATGTATGACAGTTGCCAGCCTTACTGGTTTGCCTGGTAACAATGAGGAGACTTTAAATGCTGGGTTTATTTATGTATCAGGAAGTTCCTTTTTTTTATTATTTTACTTAGATAAACGATATAAAACTTGACATACATCTTTGCTTCTTTTTTTTTTATTCTTTTACTTAGATAGATAAAATAAAAGTTGACATACATTTTTGTTTATCAGTGGTATAAATATTACAGATGTTCTGGCAGCACTTGAAGTTGCCATAATGATATGAAAGCCCTCTAGTCCTAGCTGCAGTATAAATATGCTAAAATACACTGCCTACTGCCAGAACCCTAAGACCTAAAGAAAAAAGCAGGTTAAGGAAATGTTAGGCAGAGATCAGAGATGTTTCATGTTGATTAGATAGTGTTACCTCATTTCAACAGTATGCTTCCTACCTATGTAAGACAGAGTATAGTCAAAGTATCTTGGTCTTTACACTCCTATTTGCACTCTAATTTCCATTTTCATGACAAGTTATCTGTAGTGAAATGTGGTATGAGGGGTGGAAAATTATAGGTGTCAGTTACTTTTGCATGCACCAAATAGGAAAGTACTAGGGGAGTGAGAGGGAGGGAGGAAGGAAGACAAGAGAAGGTTTGTGAGAAGAGACTCAAGAAAAACAAAGGGGGAACTTAGCTGAGGTAACACTTGGCGAGCAACAGTGCATGTTTTCACAGCAACATGAAAACACAAGGCACCGGGAGGTACCAAAACCATTGCTGACATCAACCTGCGTTGGGTAATTTCCGGCTGGATGCCAGGTGCCCAGCAAAGTCACTCTGTCACTCCCCTCTTCAACTGGACATGGGAGAGAAAAGATAATGAAAGGTTCACGGGTTGAGGACAGGGAGAGATCACTCATTGGTTACTATGATTGGCAAAAAAGACTAGACTTGGGAAAATTAGTTTGATTTGTTACCAATCAAAACACAGTAGGGTAATGAGAAATAAAAACGAATCTTAAAACACCTTTCCCCACCCCTCCCTTATTCTCTGGCTTAACTTTACTCCTGTTTTCTCTTCCTTCTCCTCTAAAGTGGTCCCTGCCATGGGAAACAGTCCTCCATGGACCTGTCCAATGTGAGTTTTACTCATGGG
>JAOEHX010018922.1:0-11857 GCA_025448015.1 Bolborhynchus lineola | reverse complement strand
ACTGCTCCAGCATGTCCTCCTTCCATGGGGTGCAGCCCTTCAGGAACAGACTGCTTCAGCAGTCCCCCACGGGGTCACAAGTTCTGCAGCAACCCTGCTCCAGTGAGGGGTCCTCTCTCCATAGGGCCACAGGTCCTGCTAGGAGCTGGCTCCAGGACAGGCTTCCCACAGAGTCACAGCCTCCTTCAGGCAGCCCCTTGCTCCAGTGTGGGTGCCCCATGGGCTGCATGAGCACAGCTGCCTCACCATGGGTGCCTCACCTCTGGTGCCTGCAGCACCTCCTCCCCTTCTTCCAAGACATGGGTACATCTAGGAGTAGGCTGGCATTGGCGCTGTCAGACAAGGAGGAGGCTTCTAGCAGCTTCTCTCAGAAGACACCACTGTAGCTCCCATTACTACCAAAACCTTGCAACACAAACTCTATGTACGACCCCATTGTCCACCACCAGCTTATGTCTTCGTCTCTCCTGTGTTGGTAAGACTTGTTCTGTATCTCCTCTCTGATTCTTACCTGGACTTCACTTTTAGCTAACTTTGTGTCTAGACACAAAGGATTCCTCGGTATTGAAAATCTCTTCTTACACTGCTTCTGTTCCTCCTTCCTCCTTTATCATCATTTCAACACCATTTCTTCACACTTCTCATCCAATTTTTGACAACATTTACTTTTGTTGCTTCTTCATTTCTAAACTTTAATAGCTAAACCCTGATTCTGATCTCATGTCCTCATGTAGAAACCCAAAACAAGAAGGTTCTAGTTAATCTGGTTTTTATCTTTCTACTAACCTGATAGTTACCACTGACAAAAAATTGGAATTTATTCCCATAAATTCAAAAGAATATGACAAAATCACTATAATTCAATTGAATGACAGTTTTGTCTCTTTGATCCCGGTTCAGCAAAGTCCTTACACCATGCCTAACATTTAGCTTGAGCAAAAATCTCATTAAAATCAAGCACGTGCTTAAGGTCCAAAAATAGGCTCTCCTGGCAACAGACATCTGTAACTAGTTGGAAATATTTAACCATCCATAACTATCTTTCTGCACTGCTCTCCTGCTTCTATTGCTGCATTATCAATCTTCATTCCTGTCTCTTTGCCTGGACCGCAATTGCTTTGTTTCTTGAAAATCTGACTCACTCAAATTTATTCCTATCCCCTTTCCTTCCTCTTTTCTGTGCGTATAGAAATCTTTCCATTCTATCATCAAGCTTCATTGAAAAGCAAACTAAAAACA
The DNA here is from genome assembly GCA_025448015.1 of Bolborhynchus lineola. NCBI lineage: Eukaryota > Metazoa > Chordata > Aves > Psittaciformes > Psittacidae > Bolborhynchus > Bolborhynchus lineola. The sequence goes on along the minus strand of JAOEHX010018922.1, from coordinate 10,618 downwards.
CATCCTGTGTGTGTCACAGTGACTTTGAGCTTTCTTTCCTCCATCTTTTGTAACTTTTTATCCTAGAAATTCCACATGCCTCCTGTGGGAAGTATGGATAGTGCATGATTTTCACCTTTTCAGGTTCAGGTTACTCAGCAAGATATACTGTAGACCCCATTAATGGCTTCATCCTCCACAGTACAAGCTTTCAAATCATGACAGGCTTTTGAAAAGACTTGTCTGTAATAACCTTTTAACCTCTTTTTTTCCTGGATAGTTTCTGTTGTAATTAGCAATCTTTTCAGACCCCCTCTAGTAATGTTTTCTCTTCACTAGGTTTTTTCTATAAGGCTTCAAGCTTTGCTTTGCTTCCAGGTCTTTTTTGTTTTGTTTTGTTTTGAGGCTCTCTAGACATCTCAATAAACCGTACTCCATACCTAGTGTCTCCAAAGGGGATTATTAACAGCAGTAACTGAGATTGTTTTAGTCTCTATGAATACTCTTGAATCTATTTACACTAAAGCTGCCTCTTCTAATTGAATCCTTCCCTCTTTTTCCACCATTATCCACAGTTGAACTTATGTTAATGGCACATTTGAAGTTCAGGGCAGACATCCTTAACCAGGGGATGAGTTTGGCTGAGTTTTGCAAGGTAACTGACGAGTTAGATTTTATGGCAAGCAAGAATCAGAGTGCAGAAGGTGGAGCCAAACGTTGGCTCTGAAGCCAGAAATTCAGCACCATTGATATGATTGCGGAAAATTTTCTTTCTTTGACTTTTAGGAGCTTCCACATTGGTCCTTAATGCACACACAGTGAGACGACATGATGAAAGTGCATGATGTTTGTATTAATTCAGGGCAATAACACTATTCACTCAAATTTTAAGAGAAAAGGAAGCATGAAGTCCTGACATAGGACCCTCTTTAGGAAATCTGTTTTAAATCACTTAGGCTCAGATACTTGCAAATATTTTGCATCCTAATTTTCAGTTAAAATCAGTGTAATTACTCCATGAAATGAATGGCTGTTACATATGTAAATACCATTTAATTCTGGACTTTGAACTTTTGCTGGCCTTTTCATTGGCCTCCAAAGAGGTCAGGGAAACTAATGAAAATATTGACATCAGCCATTTTCAGTCAGGGCTGAAATGGACAACCTCAGATTTCCTGGTTGCATGGTGTTAAAAAGAAGCAAATCCCTTTCATCTAAATATAGCTCTCTGTCCAACATCTTCATATGTAAAATTCAGAAGCTTAACTACACCACTGGTATCAGTGAGATGCTTTTCCCAAGCCACTTCCAGAAAAAGCCATCAGAAATTGTTGCTAAATGTCATTTTCAGTATCAGTATTGCAGCTTCTGTCCACTGCAGATTAAAAGTCTCTTTCAAGCACCACTTTGAATTAAGTAAATCACAGCAGCACTCCAGCTACCCCATAATATCTACTGGAACATTTTCCTTGCGTATTTAGACTACAAATGTATTTCTATCAGCATCAGAGAAGTCAGGAGACTGTGAAACCTCTTTGCTACAACAAGGCTCCAGAGGAGAATTAAGGCTTTTAATTTTTAGCAATCCCTTTATGGAGTGCGGTGTTATGGTGGCAGGGATATTTTTCTTTTAGGGCTCAGCAAATCCAAGTTGGTAATAAAACTAACTTTTATTCTTTGTATTAAATGTTTGCTATTACTCAGTTTTATTTAAAAATCTCTTCTCCGTGGTATATGTTGTTCAAAATGTCTCAGGTAATAATTATTATAATTAATACCATTACAGTATATATATTAATGATGAATTATCAATAATTAGCAATATATATTAAATATTAGAAATCAGGAAGTATTTAAGCTGGATTTAGTACATTTTATTGGTTAATATCTATTGGGGATGTTTCATTTACAATTGTGTAAAACAATATATATTGCCTCCTTAGTACCTTTATTGCACACAGTTTGGTATTGCGAATGCTATATTTAAAGTCCAAAGTAGGCACTGCTGTGAGGACATACAAATGCACACAAAATATCAAGTGTTATAGCCAGGATTCATGCCCCAGCTTCAGGCAGTCACTGTTTCTATTCTATAACGTAAATGTAGAGAGAGAAGCAACTCATGAAAGATTCATGCCTCTGGCAGCTTAAGTCACCCTTTGCAGGTGACTAACTTGCATCATGGGGCAGTTTTATACAGATATTTAATCATTTAAGCCCACAACCTGATAGGCATTTAAGCCTCTACTTTCTGTTGCCATAAATTTAACAAGGACACCTCGGTTAGTCTGCCAGTGTCTAGCATGACTTTCAAATGCAGATAGATACCTAGGGTAGGATTCAACACATATAACTTCAGGTACCTCCAATGTAGGGTTCTATAGCTGAGCTGGGCGTACAGATTCTGATTACCAAAAATGGATAATAATAATAAACTCAGTGAAGACTACAGTGTGATTCCTACATTTGATGCAAATGTTTGCTCTGAGGTGCAAGCACCTACAGCAGCGACGCTGAAATTCATCAGAGCTGAACCCGGACCCTTGACGTGAATCAAACTTCATGTAGAATTTACCTTTCACTTAGACAATACTCTGCTAGGCACCCGAACTGGTCCTTTCAACCCAGCTATATTTCCACTTTTGATGGAAGCTGGGTCAGACTCTGACAATAGTTCACACTAAGTAGTCATAAGTATCAGTTTACTCTTTGGTTATGTCCAAAGAAAGCCTGGTCATACAAGCATGCAGAGAGGCAATGTCTGAGGCAAAATTAAACTGTGTTTGCTTCCCAGCCTGCCTTCTCAAATATAAGATTTAGTAAAGTAAAGCCTGATTTGATCTTACTGCTGCTTCTAGACAGCAGTGACTTTATGGCTACCTAGCAGCATTCTCATTAATGCAGGGCAGAGTTTCTGTGTATTACTTGTCTTCTGCATCAATTTTTCATTTGCAGGTTATTCATAGAACTCTTTACCTGTGCCCTTGAAGAGTCATCTTCTTCAAATGACTGAACTGATTGCATTACACAAAGTACACCAGTAAAATTTTTTTCGGTAGTGAAACAACATTTTACTGTTTTAAAACCATTCTTGATATTCATACTGCCAGATCCATCACTGGGTAGAAATGCAGCATGCTAGCAGCATGATTATGGCACTGGACATCACTCTGAAAAATTCTACATTATGAAACATTATGGGATTGTCTATTTGTGGACAAAATCAGGCTAGAAATGAAGTGCCTGTTTTTTACCAGGAGTGAATTAACTAATGCCTGTACTGGGTATATTATATGTTCTTTAACATTCAAATTCTTTATAATAAAATTATCTCTTTCTCAAAGATGTGAAGAGCTTTGATCAAAAGTTGCAGTCTTGATGTATTTATTACTTGGTGAAATTATGTCTTGCATTTCAAGAACTCAGCATTTCTGGCCACTGTGGTCCTTTCTGTCCTGAACATCTGAAGCTCCTTCTCATTTTGACCTTGAAGACCTTGAACCAAGGTCTAATGAATTTAGAGGAAAACTTTCCTTTGATTTCAGATGATACCTCCCTGCAAACTGGCTATACTGTGCAAACTCACTTTTCAGGACTTCTTATGTCTAGGACAGGAAAGTAGGGCTCCTTTTGCTCTCAGAGATTTTATTTGCTTAGTGGAACAAGGGCCTTCTTTATGCATAGGAAGGAATTTTACACAGCTTTCAGGTTTGATGCCTGTTGCACTGGGTAATGCAGTACTATGCAGGTTGTTAATTGAAAAATGAGCAAAAGTTAAAATTAGCACCACAGCAAGAAAATCCATTTCCAGATATTATTTTAGTGTTCTACCCTTAAAATAAAATGAGTATTGTATATAATCATGTATGAAGACCAGTTTCCTGTCATCTTGAGCCCAGAAGTCATCTTACTCAAGATATGAAGACTGACTTAGAAAAGCAAGGAGGGACTGTTTTGGGCTTATTATCTTGGGGAGGAAATGGAGAATGTAGTTAATGATGATTGGTTTGCATTATGTTATTCATTAATAAATAACACTTTCCCATGCTCTGAAGCCCACCTTGCTGAAAAAGGTATGTAATCTATTTACATCTAAATTTTACTGTTAAATCATTTCAGTGGACTATGCATGGCATTCCTCAAATTTTACTTATCATGTGACCTCCCCAATGTTCTCAAATTGGTACATCCAAGATTAATGAGACACTGGTTTTCTAGCAGGAAGCTACTTAAGAATATGTATTTAACTACTGTGAATTACTACAGGAATTAACATAATCTGACTTTTTTATCAAAATATGTTAGTGAAATGGTGTCTGGTTTACCCCAGTATAAGGTGCCCAAACTGGATATTTTTAATGGACATTGTTCTGCTAACGATAGCACATCAGACCACACACAAAAAGGCCCAAATTTTCAAACAACAGTCTTGTGTTTTGGGAAGCACCATCTACATGTGTTTGTTCATTTGGACCTCAGTTAAGAGTGGAAGACAACAAACACAATTGCACAGGCTTATGTGTGAACAGCTCAGACAAATGAACATGTTCAAATGTAGCCTTGCAAGTGCCAAGAAAACACGTGTGGTTTCACTAGACACCCTTCTGAGTTCGCATGGGTAGCTTTCAGTTTTCTCTGAATACAAATGACCAGTTTCAGCTTGCACACATACTGTGGGAACATTCTCATTAATTTTAATGACCTTAGTTTCTGAGTAAGGTGCTATTCCATGAGTGTAAAGGTAACTATACCTGGTTGAAAGACATTGCTGCAAGGTGCTCCAGTGTATCAGTCTATATTAGATTTTCTACTTTGTATGACCTAGATTTGTGTTTTCATTTGGTTTGGGATTTCTTGGGTTTTGTTTTGGTTTGACTTTTTCATTTTATAATCTTTTCACATGCAATAACATCAGAGGAAATTTTTTACTTTCTCTGGAGATTAAAAGGAATTGGATTTCTAGTTTTCCCATCATTTCTCATTGCAAAAAAGAAAATATTAATATTTTACTGATAGTGTTAAGACAGACAATACTTGGGGCATGCAATGTTTTAATTTCATCTCATTTGCCCTGCTCTTGCTCCTGCGGTTATTCATTATAATGTTACTCTTTGTCCCAGAAAAAGTCAGGTCTGGGCCAATCTCTGAGAAGATTCCAAAACGCATGGAGAATACAAAGATATGTTGATAAAAATAAAACATTAATTTGTTGTGAGATTTGGGAAATTTCTAATTGACATCTGAGGAGACTTTGTTTTCAAAGATTAAACAGCATTGTTTTTTCCAGGAGGAATATCTTGAAAGTACACATCAAAGCTTATGCAATTTCAGTGTTCTACTAGCATTATTCTTTAAGTGCTAAGATCTAAAACACAGGTACTTAACTAGGATGGGGGTGATCCCATAAAGTTCTATGTGACATCACACTTTATATCACAGGCAGTGGTTACCTGACAGTAGGCACTGCCTATACAATTCTAATAACTGACCAAGATTGAAACCTCACCCATGAAACCCCACCAGCTGATAAATCCTACACATGAGTTGTGGGGACCACAGCATTTTCAGCCTGAGGAGATCTGCAAAACTGCTCCCTCCCTAATGGCAGGGAGCCAATAGTGGTATAATCCAGAAACTTGAAGGAACACAGAAATTTAAATAAAAACTTGTTAAATAATACCTAAAAAGCTACATTTCACTCACTTTAATATCATCAAATATACTGCTATTTTTATATCTGTTGTCTAATTATCACATGGTTTTGATACTTGAATATCCTTTCCTCAGTGTCTGCATGGAACATTCTCACTTTCCATACACTTAACACACAGATTTACTTCTGTTGCTAAATTCGAACCAGCTCTAGTTCTGGTCTCCAAGTAGTACAATAATAGTATGAGTAAAATGAATGCAGTCAAGATACAAGCGTGCCTCACATATCACCCACAAGCATATCTTATATGCCACTGTACAGATTTGTCACTCCAAGCCATTCCATTCTGAACACAGCTGTAGCACCAGTTAAATTCAATTCCACAAGTCACAACAACCTGGAAGTATAAGGGTCCTTATCCACAAAACACTGAGCAATATGGCAATATTATCATGAGTGTACAATATAGAATTCATTCACAGTGAATTATAAGGGTCCTAAATAATTTGGGTTATAACAGTCCTTTTTCCTCTGCCTTTTTGACTGCATTCCAGGATGCCTGTGCATTGCCTTGTCAGACAGTTATAACAAGAATTACAATAATCCAATCTGAGGAGGTCATGAGAACATGAATCTAATGAATCTAGGCTAATAATTACAGCTCATTTAATTACCTCTGAGATAAAGCAGGAGCTGTAATTTTTTTATAATTGATGCTGCTGACATCTTTACACCTTTTAAATGTACTAGTTGCAAAATCTGCCATGTAATGTTGAAGTTGATAAAAATGTCACAAAGTAAAGCAAAGATAATAGAACACGAGAGTCTTTAAATGTCAAATAAGAAGAAAGGTATTGACAGATAGATACTTTACTGATTTTATGTTACACATGAGCTCTGCAATAAATGTACAACATGTGTGACGAAGTGAATCAGGAGCTCCTGGCTGAAATATTGTCAAGGTTTTGTTTGGTCAAATTTTCTCAGTGTAATTCTAATTTTTTATATTTGCCTTAGGCCCTTATCATGAAAGAAGATGCATTAGGTTAGACACTTGTTGAAGGAGTCCGTGTTATTATACAGACATCCATGCTAAAATATTGGATAGCTTCAGGGCCTGAACCTGGTATACTTGTTATTACATGGCAACTATATTCAGGTAAATTGCCTTTATTGAAGTTTTGTATCTGACACACTAAGAATTTGGAAAATAGTTGCTTTAACAATTTTTAAAAAATCTGGTTCAATAATGTTCTTTTTTCATACAGAGCATTGATTATCCTTTCTCTATGGATTGATCCTCCACCTCTGCAACCAATGAGAGTTTTACAATCAATAAGAATTTAATTTCACCAGGAATAGGAACAGGTCCTTGATGCTTAATGGACCTTAAAATTAATACAACTTCCTTATATTTTTGTTTTTGCTCCAGCACTCTCAGTCAGCACAGGTTTCAAAGAGGTTTTTTCCAGTCCCATGCTGGACCTGCAATGGCAGAGGACAAATCAAGCTAAAGGTAAGTCCCACACAGATAGGAGTGTGTTCTGCATCCCTGGTGAGTTGGGTTTTGAAAGTCATGTTTGCCTTTGTCAATAATTTAGTATCCTTTCCTTTCTCACATCTTAGGCAATACCTTTATGGTCAGGGGTATGGCCCATGAATCCAAAGCACACTGTAGGATTGTCCTGCAGAGCTCAGTTCTCAGTGCCATGGGGCCTCTGATAGTGGGCTGAGCAGAGAGATGGTTTTTCTCCCAGCACATGGCATTGAGATTACTAAGAAGGTGCATCTCAGAGAGTACCAACCTTCTTCTTACACCATAGTCCACGTCTTCTCCTCATAATAAGGCTGTCACAGCCTTAAATGTACTAGCTGTAAATTAGAAGGTAGTGTCCTTGACCAGGTAAGAAGGGGAGGTTTGTGAGAAAGACAGAAGATCAAGGTCTAACATAGATACCCTGCTAAAGTTATATATGTCTATTTATCTGCAGAACAAGGGTAATAATTAATTTAGGTTTAAAATTCCTTGAAATTATTTCTGCTTGCATTAATTTACCACATAGTGCTATAACATTTCTTGATGCTGAATCTAACTGTACTAGTCATGACCCATTATAAAATCAATATGTTATGAATATCTATTATTTGTAGCATCATTTGACAGATAGCTGAAGCAAAACATCCTTTTAAACAAAACACAACAGTATGCACACATACCATCCTGTATAATAATATCTCCACAAAATCAGACCTGACCATATTTTTTATTGCTGGAACACAAAGAATAACTTTATTCTTTGTGAAACCATTTTAAAACCACAGCAACATCTTATAATTTTTATTTCATCATACTAGTTTATTGTTTTCCTGATTTTTTTAAAAAGAATATCCATTGTACAAATATAATTGATTTATGCATACATAAGAGAAAAAAAACAAATTTTCTCCCTATGCTCCAACTTGCAGCTGATACTCGTTCAGGCTTTTGTTATTTCACACAAGGTTTAGCTGCAAAGCCCCCTTTATCTCAACAAAAGAAGACGAACTTTGATTCAAAAATGTATTATTGACATGTAGCAGGCAAAACAGGGCAAATAGAGGTCTGATGTCACATATAAAAAAAAAAAAAAAAAAAAACCCAAAACAAAACAAAAAAAAATTTCTGGAAACCACAACAGTTCAAGAGGGAAGAAGTAATAAATTGTTTTCCTTATGCTTCTTTGATCTTGGATTATACTGTTGACAACAATCAGTTGTAAGAAAGGAAAAAGAAGGTCATACCTAAGGGACACAACATAAAAAGTGAGAGGATTATGCACTTTCACTCCTTTTAGCAGACAGTTGTGATACAGCAGTTTGAAAAACTGTGATGATAATAATAGAAAGAAACCATACAGACTCCTCATTTTAATAATCTCATACAATTGATCTAAGAAGTGGAATTTAAAGTGTTATTTAGATTCTGCCAGCTAGCTGGTGTAACCTAACACTTCAAAATAGTAATTTTAATGTACTGATGAACTAGAGCTGCTGCAAGTTCAGGTATGGAGACATGATTTTAAAAAAGCTGAGGACTCAATAGTAACATAAGATCTTGAACCAAAGCAGCAGTAAGTTTCTAGCTCCTACATGACATCATGATGTCTTGGGTTCAGCAGTAGCAGTCATTTTTCTCCTTCTTATTAGCTGGTACAGTGCTGTGTTTTTGACTTTTGGCCTGGGAACAGCACTGATAGCACCAATGTTTTCAGTTGTTGCTCAGTAATGTTCACTCTGACCAAGGACTTTCTGAGTCTCATGTTCTGCCAGGGAGGAGGGGAAGTCGGGAGGAAGCAGAGACAGGACACCTGACCCAAACTAGCCAAAGAGAATGTATTCCATACCACAGCACATCACGCCCACTATATAAACTGGGGGCAGCTACCCAGAATGGCTAGAGCACTGCTCCGGTCAGGCTGGGTGGTTGAGGGGTGGTGAGTGGTTGAATCCTCTTTCCTCATTATTTCCCTTATCATTATTATTATTGGCGGTAGCAGCAGTGTTTTTGTGTTATACCTTAGTTACTGGGCTGCTCTTATCTCAACCCATGAGAATTACATTCTTTAGATTCTCCTCCCCATCCCTCTGGGAAAGGGGAGAGAAAGGGAAGGAGAGTGAGCGAGAAGCTGTGTGGTCCTGGGCTGTTGGCTGGGCTTAAATTGCGACAGTTCTTTTTTGCACCCAACATGGGGCACGAAGAGTTGAGATGATGACAGATCTGACCAGTGTGTCTAATCGTATTTGTGATTAGCATTCATTGTTTCAGAATAATAGTCACTCATCAAAATGCTTATTTATTGGCTCTCAAAGTTTTTGCTCTTGATCTCAGTTTCAACATGTCATAACTTACTTACAGCCAGTATTTGCTGTGTTAGTGTTTATTGGCTGGGGGCCTTGGGCTAAGGTTTTTGTTTCACAGTACTTTATGGCAATGACTTATAATACAATAGACTCATTGATCATGAAACTGATCTGGCTTGCGTTCCTATTGTGGTCACCACCTCTATACTTTGAGAGGTATATAATGGAAGTGTTTAACAATTGCACACCGAGTTCTAATAGGAAATCCCAGTCATCCAGGAATTCTAGAAGTCATCATGGACTGTCCAGAGTGCAAAGATTCCTGAATATCACCAGAGGAGGAGGAGGTGATGCGTGCTGAAGAGGCCCCACCATATAATAAACTGTCAGAAAGTGAAAAGCAATATGCCTTGTTTACTGATGGATCCTGCTATATTGTGGGAAAGCATCGGAGATGGCAGGCAGCTGTATGGAATCCCTGATGACAAGTTGCAGAAACTGCTGAAGGAGAGGGTGAATTGAGTCAGTTTGCAGAGGTGAAAGCCATCCAGCTGGCCTTGGACATTGCTGAACGAGAAAAGTGACCAGTGCTTTATCTCTATACTGACTCATGGATGGTGGCAAACGCCCTGTGGGGGTGGTTGCAGCAATGGAAGCAGAGCAACTGGCAACGAAGAGGTAAACCCATCTGGGTGGCTGCACTGTGGCAAGATATTGCTGCCCGGGTGCAGAACCTGGTGGTCAAGGTACCCCATGTAGATGCTCATGTACCCAAGAGTCGAGCCACGGAGGAACACCAGAACAACCAACAAGTGGATAAAGCTGCTAAAATTGAAATGGCTCAGATGGACTTAGATTAGCAACATAAGGGTGAACTACTTTTGGCCCGGTGGGCCCATGACACTTCAGACCATCAGGAGAGAAACGCAACATACAGATGGGCTCATGATTGAGGGGTGGACTTAAGAATGGATACTATTGGCCAGGTTATTCATGACTGTGAAACACGCTGCAATTAAGCAAGCTAAACGGTTAAAGCCTCTTTGGTATGGAGGACAATAGCTGAAGCACAAATATGGGGAGGCCTGGCAGATTGATTATATCACACTCCCACCAACCCGCCAAGGCAAGCGCCATGTGCTTACC
>JAOEHX010018921.1:41691-55757 GCA_025448015.1 Bolborhynchus lineola | reverse complement strand
GAGAAGGAGAAAAAATGACTGCTACTGCTGAACCCATGACAGCCCCCTTCAGATATTTGAAGGCTGCTATGAGGTCTCCACACAGCCTTTTCTTCTCCAGGATGAACAGTCCCTACTTTCTCAGCCTATCTTCATATAGGAGATGATCCAGTCCCCTCATCATCCTCGTGGCTCTTTTGGACTTTTTCCAATAGTTCCATGTCCTTTTTGTGTTGAGGACACCAGAATTGCACACAATACTCCAAGTGACGTCTCACGAGGGCAGGATCACTTCCCTTGACCTGCTGGTCACGCTCCTTTTGATGCAGCCCAGGATACGGTCTGGTCAGCGAGCGCACATTGACGGCTCATGTTCATTTTTCCATCGACCAACTCTCGTGGTCTTCCTCTGGACTTGCTTCAACAGCTCCATGTTCTTATGCTGGGGACAGCAGGACTAGTTTTGTCTCATTTGTGCATATGGCGTGGATATACCAACCACAATGCTGAGGGGAATTCACAAAAGTGACCCCAGACTGGACCACCTACTTAGATACAACAACATTTCCTCAACTAGGAAAATTTCAAAATACTGAGTTTGGAATACAGTCCAGATGGACCTTCCTGGTTGCCTTCCGTGTACTTATGGACTATTCACATTCATAGGTCCAAGGTAGCAAAGTAGCCACCACTGATGCTTGTGGACAGCATAGCTATTAAAGGCTTCTGGTCTCTAGAGGATTCTCAGTGAAGAGATTGCTATTTGAGTGGGCTTGCTAACAAAAAATATGCACTAAGTTACATGGCCAGGGACCTGATAGCAAAGAAAAAGTAACAAGAAAAAAAAAAAGAAAAATTATTGGAATTTCACATCTGTGAAAGAAGTACAAAGTCTAAGATTATGCCAAAGCATAACCTATAAACACTATGAGGTGGTTTATTTATCCTTCTCCACTCCTATGTTTAATCCTATCAAATCCTCTCTTTGATGCACCATTGTGCTGTTAGTAAAATAAGATCTATTATTCAGTGAAGATACCTAATGACTATAAACATCTAGTTTGGGGTGGCAGCGCCATGATTTTTTTTTTTTATTTTAAGCAGCATGCTTCCTTATTTGGTGTTTGCTTTGGTATAAGTATATAAAACTGCATTTTTAAGAATATAACAAAAACTACAGAACAGAAACTGAAAACCCATTTCTGAATACTTTAGAAGACAAAGCTGTATAAATTGTCAATGATTCTATAGCCTTTTAGACAAAACACAAAATGTTTGAAAGTTTTTCCTGGGTTGGGGCTGCATGCTTTTCATGTAATTCTAAGCTGCTCCAAATAAAACGTTTGCACAATATGGAATTTTTTAATTCAAAGCAAAAAAAAATCTGCAATAACAACAAAAATGTTTAGCTGAATAGAAGCCCCACTAAATCTCTCTGATTTTAGATTAGTCTATCAATTCCGGCTGTTGTGACTCCTCTTACTTGTGACATAATTTATAATAAAGTGAAAATAGTAAAGTATCAAGCAGGTTCAGATGTAAATGCAGGCTGAGAGAAAAATATGTATCCCTGTATTCAATGTAATTAAGACTACAGTGTGCTGACCAGAGAAATGAAACCAGTATTAAAATAAGAATGTTATTTTCCATGACATAATAAGCAACATACTTATTTTAAGAAGCACTAACTTAATGAGTTTAGAAGCAATGAAATCCTTTACTACTACTAGGAATATAGCAGAATTATATCTACCCCAGGTGTATTTATCTTCCAATGTTAACTATAAAACTAAAGGGAAAAATAAGGGACAAGACTAAGATGAAATGGAAGTCACTGCACATTTATTCTTGAGAATATGATAAAAAACTTATTAAACAGATAGGACGGATGCTGTACATTAAAATACTATGTGTTTTGTATTCTGAATGGAAGGAAGATATTAATGAGATGCACTTTAATTACACAGGGTAGGTGTTCTCAGTCAGATACTAGCCTAGCCATAATAAAATAGTATTTCTTCATTAAAAACACAATGCACCTGTCACTCATTTCTATTCATTGCAGGACTGCTGCAGTATCATTTCAAAATAAATAACTTTTTTTTTAAAATGGCCACTCTTTTAATTTAATTCTTCCATGAAGGTGGAAAAACACCCTTTTCTCATTGCTTCATCATGTAAATCAGATACACAATGGGATGATCTGCCAGAGTTGTGATGGTATTTTGCACTCCCTAAAAACCTGTTAAACTTCTTTTCCATAAATAAAAAAAAAAAAAAAAAATTGTCATAAATTGGACAATCCATAGGAAGAGGAAACAGAAGGAATATCACCAGGTAAATATTTCAAGAGAAAAAGATCAATTTTCTTTGGTGCTGGCAGTACCCTTACTTGGCCAGTATCCAAATTCTGAGCTGCTATATGTCAGCACAATGCTACCTATTAAGTGAATTTTTTTATACTAATTATATCAGTTTTATAATTTCATCTTTGATATCCTAAGACTTTTCACTATGTTTAAAAATGTTGGGGTTTGAATTTTCAAAATGTTTAGGAGTAGGTAAGAGTACACTTGCCAAACAAATACAACTGGGTAATATTTTTCCCTTTTCCCCTTTAAAAGTGACAGATTGATATCTAATGATTTTCCAAAGAACTCTTTTTTATGTTTAATTTGTTCAGTATAAGATTTGCACTTGATTTTTGTATGAGTTTGGACTTGCTGTTTCTTGGATCCTGTTGAGCCTGACAGTTGCACTAAAATGAATTACATCATGATTTTATACTAAAATGAAGTACAGAAGCTCTCCTTGATCTCAGTAAGAGAAAAATTGGATTCTAAACCTGACTCTTGTTCCACAAACAACACAGAGATATGCCATGTTATTGGTAATTTTATTATATAATTTTTTTCTTTCGCAACAAGAAAATATGAAATATGTTAACCTTGAAATTTGACACATTTTTCTCTCACACTTGCATGCTTCACAGAAAGTACGTAGGTATTTGACCTTATCTTGCTCAGGTGCTCCATTACCCCATGCGTAGCCTATTACAACCTAAGTTTTCTATGAGATAGAGCGTGCTTTGACTTTTATTACAGGAATCAGTCCAAGGGCTAAAATATGTCTTTAAAGAAGTGTCATGATACAACCTTGGCAGCTCATTTATTTTCAGTCTGCTCCTCTTTCCAAGAGCATCTATAAATGCATTCATAAATTATTTTACCCTGAAACTGCTTGAAAAGGATGCAGAACAGAGCACCCTGTTTTCATTCTGAAAAATATGCATCTAAACTAAGCTTGCTCATTTGTTCAGGATTTCCAAGATTTACGCATACCATTCTGTAATGACATTTTTATCCATGGTGTTGCCACTGAATGCATTACAGAACAGCAACTATATTAATTAGTTACATTTTAACATGCACATATCTCAGATGTAGTAGCACTGGGCTAACCTAACCACCATCATAAATTAAATCTTTATCACTATATTGCAAAGAATGAAAAGTTTTTTGGGAAAAGAGAGATACTGAAGAATGTAATTTAGGATAAAGAAAATGCATGTACAAGTATGGTCCTTAATCATTCCCTGCAGTGTGTTGCTGAGTACTTTTTTCCAGGTGCCGTTTCTCATTTGTTGTTCTTTCAGAAGTCCTATTACTTTAGTTTCAGAGAGCTTGCTTACTTAAGGGTCATACACTGTGAGTTCAGCTGAATGAATTCTGTGTAATAAAAGATGGGAGTCTCTCTGGACTTCATTTAAAGTTTGCTGCTCAAGAGGCTGAAAACTTGCTATGTCTTTGCTCTTTCCTCAAGTATTCCCCAAAGCTCAAATCACAATAGATCACTTGGGAGCTTGAAATGATATGTCTGTTGTCTACAAACCTTGGAGCAGAGAGGAGGGAAATTGAGGTCTTGACCTGTAAGTCCAAGCCTGTGTGGAAAAGGCTACTCACCAAATGCCATCTATATTAGAATCTCTCCTGCTTATTTCAGTTTGTTGGTAAATTACATGTTCAGCAACTGTTGCCCTTGAAGTCTCTCCAAGACTTACTGAACCTCAGTGTTAACCTCTTGCAAGCCTGAAAATCAACCATTTATTTCTTCTTTTTGTTTTCTACCTCTTTTAGCTAGTTTCTAATCCATGGCAGGCCTTTACCTTTCACCTCAGGACTACTTAGTTCCCATAATAGCCTTCTGTGAATGACTTTTCTGAAGTCTTTGAAAGTCCAGTCAAATTATATCTACCATTTAATTTCATCCACTCCCAGGCATCCAGGTAACTGTAGCAGGTTGGTGGCAAGGTGTGATGTGCAATGTTAAGTTCTCAGCACAGCCAAACCATCAGAAATTCTTTGTGAGTGGAAATTGGGAACAGAGGAGAAAGCAGAGCCTAGGGAGGAAAATGTGAAGGCAGAACCAAATTACACCTGATGATTGACCCTTCCTCCTGGTAAAATAAAAGCTGGAGTTTGGATCAGGTACATAATTTCTCTGAGAAAAAAAAGTGGGGTGTTTCTTAGAATCCAAACATAGCTAAAGGTTTCTTCTACTTAATTACAGTATGAAGTAGAGCGAAGGCACTAGACACTAACAGAAAACATCAAAAATCCTCTTGTGATGGTATTGGTGGACAACTAATATGGCAGTTAGGATAGACTAGTCAAAAGCATGGGTTTTAAACAGGTTGTAAAGTTTTCCAGTAGAGAATAAAAAAGAACTATAAATATTCATCACCAAATCAGTGCTGTAGCAGAAGAGAAAAAACAGAAAAAAACCAACAAAAATGGAAGAACTTAGATATCTCATTCTATGTGTTATGAATCTGCCCACAAATAGCAAGAACATTTCACTTTTCTGTAATTAGTGACATGTATTCCCTACTTGCTTCCTAGGGACAAGACAAGAAATCTGGGGTCCTGAATGCCATATTATGCAAGGAGACCACACAGCTATGAGCAGCAGCCCTGTCAGTATATCCTGAGAGTATATATAGGAATGAGGAATAAAGAAGCTATAGGAGCAGTAAAAGGTCTTTATTGCTTGTCACACATTCATCAGTGAAAGTGAAGTACTTTCTGAAAAGTACTTAGATACATTAAGGAATTGCAGAATTTGGGTAAAAAGATCTGATCCTATTTCTTCTTCCAGACTGAGTTTGCTGAGCTGACTCTTCCTGAGGTGTCTTTCTGCTCAGCTTTGCACAGGGTCTTTGCTGAGGTATCGTTCAGCAATGTTTCATCACTAATGAGCACAGAGTCTGAAGAAAGAATCTCCTGTAGTCATGTCAAGAGATGACGTATGCCTGGCAAGGTGCAGAAAAAATGCTTTGTGGATGTGGACTAGAAGCAGCTGAATTGACTTTTTCTGAAACGTATTATGGTGAGTCTGTCTTCAGCAGCCAGCATGACAAGGTGAACACACACTTGTGTAAAGAGGCCTTGCACAAGTCATGCATGAATGCAAAAGGGCAAAATATTCATTTCTGAAAAACACTGGAAAAATGCCATTTGCCAGAGCTATTTTTATGGCCCTCAAATTCAAAATTCTCAATTCTTTTTCCTTTCAAAGGCTTTTAATCCAATCTCCCTGCCTCCCATTTTAAAATTGACATGCCTCTTCTCAGGAAAGCAGAACATCATAAAATGCTACTATTTTTATAGCCTCTATTCACTTCTCCTAAAATTATTCTTTATGCTGTACCATATTTTGTATACCTGCCAAACTCTAAACCTTTCAAAAAAGCCAGGAAAATATAGAGGTTGGCATACTGCTTGCCCTGTAACTCTGTCACTTGCAGATTAGCAGTTTGTCAAGCAGCAGCATGAATAGGTAGGTATCACAGTAAATGCTGAGCTTTTCTAGAAGTAGTGTTCTTGAAAGCCATATATATGCAATGCACTAGCTTCTGTGAGCATCTTAAGCAAAGTGAATGTTTTTAAGCTTGTTGACACGGATGTGAAAAGTGTTTTATTCCATCTTGTATCTTCATTGCTCCAGTTGACTCATTCTCACATATACTCCTTTTCCTGAACCTCCTCTTCTCTAGCAGAGAAACGGTAGGAAGCACAAAGACATTTCTCCCTTCTGTCCTGATTTTCACTACCCAGAAGCAGTCAAACCATTTGCCACTTCTTCCTCCTGGTCTTCCAGTAGGAACAGATGGAGTGCTATAAAAAGCTTTTGGGATAAGCTGATGGAAATGGCTAGACTGTACCCTTTTGCTCCCTCTTTTCCTAAGTCTGTACAGAAACTTGGTGTTTCTGGTACCAATGCTAACGTAACTGTAGCCTTACCTAGTGTTACAGGTGCAATTCCCTGGCTGCTGTTGACCTAGCAAAATTGCACTAACCAAAGTGCCCTCAGTTCCCTTCCAGTTATCTGTGAAGCTTGGCCGTCTCCCACATTACTGTCCTTTATGTGGCTGTGAAAATCCAATCATCTCTCATAGCTCTGTTGGACATTTTTGTTGCCTTGTCACACTTCTTTGACACATTCAACAGTTTCCCATACCCTATTCAGTAGTTTTCCACATCCTATCTCAGCTGTGGGCCAGGACTATTCAGCAGCTTGGTCATTTACCTCTAGCCCTAAGAGTTTACTGGCCCTACAAACAGTCCCAGTATCCTTGGAAAAAAATATTCCTCCTGACACCTGATAGTCACTACCTTTTAGGTATGCTTAGAAACAGGAGATCTGGGATAACTACTTCTACAAGACCTCTCTGCAGAGCAATAACAAGGCTATCTTCACCTGCAAACATACGCATAGACTTCTAGACTCTCATGAAGAGCGTGGTCCAGGTCAAAGGAATTAATTTAGGACAGGAGCTGCAAAAACAGCTGCAAGCTGTCTTTATTCATACACTGCTTGTGTAGAGCATGCCACAGACCAGAATGGTAATTCTGTTGAGGAGCTATTTGGTAAAAAGCAACACAATTTGCAGAACTACTTAAAGAACCTTTTCCTGTAAAAGACTGAGAAAAGCCACGTACTGGTTTCACCAATATGATAGACTTTTTATTATGTTCTCAACATGCTTTAGTTTGGAGGAAATCTTTAATTATTTTTGCTCAAGATAACAGCTAAAACAAGTGCATAGATCTCCACTGAGAGACATTCAGTCCTTGGTGCTGCTGGGCTGCCATCCTCCACCATCTCCATGGACATGAGCCAAGAATCTGACAGCTTCTAGTTCCTACTAGCCTCCCTATTTTTAGCCCATAAACATTTAATACCTTTTCTTGTTGATTTTCTTCTTGAATCCTTTAGCTACTAGCATTCATCATCTCAGCTGTCTGATGTCTCTTTCTGCAATTTCACTTCTCTCATCTTCCTGTAGACCTTTCATAGCTCTCACTTACAGCTCAGCAATTTTCCCAGAGGCCTGAGCCAAGGTTAAGTACTGTGCTGTACCAGAGCAGAGCTTTGTGTCCTTGGCTTTGCACCCCTCCTGCAGGGGGGAAGTTTTGGCAGAAGTTACCAAGTGACAGAGTCACAGCTCCTCAGCAGAAGGTATAGTAAGAAACACTACAGTGAAGGGTGGACAGAAGCCACTGTGTTGAAGTCAGACTATAAATCAAATCTATTGCACTAAAATAGGCCAAGGAAATATATTTTAACTGTAAATGACTGAGAAATAAAAATATATGCTTAAAGCATGTAAATGTTTAGTAGAACACTAACTAGAAATATCTTCCCTCAACTGATTTTTTTTTAAAAAAGAGATTTAACTCTAAGATATCATGACCCAGAGCCCAATTATTTGCTCATATTTTGAATGCTGATTTTGAAGGTACTTAGCCCCCTCCCTAAAACTGAATATTGTACTATTACTCTGATTAACTAGAAATAGACACACAATGATGAGCTTTTGTAGCAGTTCTGGGATGACAATCTAATAATCTGACAAGTAAGATATAAATCTTGATAAGGACTGCAAGTTTAGAGGTTTATAATTTCTTTAGGGAGGCATAGTCTCTGCCATGTATTAGGATACTAATATTATCCCTTAATGACAAGTATTAACAAGGCCTAGTAACAACACACAAAACTACCTCAGTGACATAGTTTTTCTTTAACCCTCTTCTAAAACTTTTTTTTTTTTTTTAATTTATAAATTTGCTTTGTTTTGTTTTATGCATATCAAAGTCCTGAACTGGACATAACTCTCTACATGTGGCCTCACCAGCGCTGAGTAGAAGGGAAGGATCCCATCCCCTCACCTGCTGGAAGCAATTCTAATGTAGCCCAGGATAGCACTAGCCTGGTGAAAGAAAGCACAGCGCTAGCTCACATTCAACTTGGTATCCACCAGAAACTCCAGGTAATTTTCTGCTAATCTGCTTTGCACCTGGGTGATCTGCAGCATGTCCTGGTGCCTGAAGTTGTTCCTCCCCAGAGGCAGGACTTGGCATATATTGAACTATATGAGGTTCCATTTCTCCAGCCTTTTGGGGTCCCTCTGGATAGTAGCACAACCCGCTGGCATATCAGTTACTTCCCCACCAGTTACTGGCCCCCAGCTAGACTTTGTGTTATCAATCACCACCCTGAGACCCAGCTGGGCAGGACTGGAAAATGTTTGGGTTTTTTTAGTAAGTAAATACTAGTTTCTTTTTTCCCTGCTCACTGAACTCTTGCTTTGGTATTAGGGAGTACTTAAGTCCCTGTGTTATGGTCCCTTATGATGTGTTAGCTTACCCTTTCTTCTAGCTGCTGTAGGATTTTTGAGCTTTATCTAGATGGTGAGTGAAGTGACTTCACTCTGGTCTGCTGCAGTTACCATAAAGTATCCTCACAGTTGTACATCTTCAGCAGCATTTTCCTCAGCTGAGACCCAAAGCACTGTAAAGAAAAACATTGCCCTTTCCTACCTATTTTATTTGTTTGAAAAGCATACAGGAACAGAAAACTAAAACATATGCGCACTTCTGTAGCCTAATGAAATTGTAGTGTTAAATAAATTTACAAGGTGGACATTGAAGCTGCCTATATTTCAGTGGGAAATTCAAAGACGCCATTGTGCTTACCCCACTCTCCCCTATAGGGAGGGAAAAAACAACTGTTAGTGCTTTAAAATGCCACATGAATTCATGTCAGTTTTGTTTTTATGGCCCTCTGAAAAATAACTCAAAGAAAGCAGGGAGACAAGGTTTTACTTTTGCAGTTCTTCTATATATCTATATTGTCATGAATGGTAAGTGGCATAGCTGTGATTAGAATAAAGAATATGGGAGACAGGGTCATCATAAAGTATTTATAACAGCAAGTTGTATATTTTTCCTGTCAGAGAAGAAGGGATGGGAAAGCAGTAAAGCTGAATTAAGTTAAATATATGAAATGTCAGTTAGTATTGAGGATCCTTGTTGCTAGGCAGTTTTTGATTTGAATAAATAAAAAGCAGGACAAAAGTGTTTGAGAAGAAAATATCATAGTTCCTTTCTTTGTAGTGACTGGTGAATATATCTAAATTGAAAGTTTCACATTTTGACCTGTATTTTTCTGGTGCTTCAGATAACCAGCTTGTGAGCTTTAGTCCACATATGCTAAATAACTGTTTTAATGAAACACTAGAAGCTGGAAGGGAGAAAAGTGAAAACAAACTTAAAATGCTACATGAAATATTTTTGTGGGTGTGTTAAAAAAAGAGTAGATGAAGCATCATGATTAAAATGTGTTAAGCACTGCAGCAAAGGGTTTGGCAAGATCTTAAAATATTTTACTATATCAGGTGTAAGCAGCTATACTTATTTGTTAGTTACTTTCTAAGGTTTGTAACAAAGGCTTTAAAACCTGTATGTCAATTGGTCATTCCAAGCTTCCTAGAATAAGTCAGGAACTATGAATCTAAATATTTCAATTGTCTGATTATAAAATAATACAATTATCTCAGGGGTTTCTCAAATGATTTTTTTTTTTTTAATTGTGTATTTTGATAATCAGGAAAGATAGGCTTCTATTAGTCACTCCTACACGCATGATTTTGTGTATTACTGTGAAGTTGCTAAGAAAGCATTGAGTAGGTGTGAAAATATTTGCAGGCTCAGAACAGAAGTAATTCACAGCAGCACAGCTGTAGCCATGAGAAGGACTGAGGTAGAAGTGTTGAAAACTACTTTTAACCTTTAAGCATTCTGTTTGACAGATTCAGCAGTAAGAGATACAATTTTCTCCTAATGGGATTACTAGCGGATCTGGCACTGGCATTACAAGCTGGATATAGTCTGGTTTTAATGGCACTGGCATTACAAGCTGGATATAGTCTGGTTTTAATTGCCATTTTATTATACTACTAAGGATTAGATAATCTGTTTAGTTGGAAAATGTGCATGCTTTGGACAAACTGAGTACTTTCCATTAACAGTGGTAAATCCCTTAATAAGGGCAAAATTACAAAAAAATTAATTACATCCTGAAATTTTTACAGATTTCTGCTCATATTCCCTAAAATATATGTCATCTGTCTTGCTTTTCTCGGAAAACATATAGTCATTTGAAAGAAAAAGCTTTGTGTCTAAGCAGAAAAAATGCTGAAACAGAGCACACAAGAGCTAGGTTTTATTCTAAATACTGCCTCTGATCAAGTAATTTCGTCATCCTGTGCTTTTTGCACCTTAGATCCATTCACTACTCTCTTGTCTACTTAGGCTGAAAATTCTTTGAGGCCAGAAGTTTCTCTGTATTGACCTCCAAAACTGAGAAACTGCTTGGGCTTCTCACATATTCAGAATGTGTAGAATCCTATTTCATCAAATCTTCTTTGCCAAAAGTCTCTTTTTATCAAGAGTGATTTAAGAAAAGAAACAACCACCAATATTTACTTTAATTTTATGTAGATTTCTGCCAGAGTGATACTACTGGAACTGTTTACTTCCTCTTGTACTTCCCATAGGGTGTCTGCTCTTTCTTTCAGATGCATATATACATACTCCTTTAGCAATCCTGGGGCCAGATCTTGCATCTGCCCATCAGTCTTCACGGCAAAAGTTCAGGAAAGATTCATGCATTGAGCACAAATCAGACAGTCATAATTTTTTTTGTGGAGGCCCCCGCTGTTTCTACTACTGTGTTCTAGAAAACATTCTTATTGTTTCTTAGATTTTTTTCTGAATGCTCTCATTAACAGTCAGGATTTCACTGCAGAGTTTTGCACAAACTCTCATGATATACTTTATTACTATTTATAACCATAATTAGCAGTTTTCTTGCTGATGAATAAATATTACTGGAAGATTTACTGTGATGAAACTAGAATTTTACTCTTCATTGTTAGAGATACAGGGATATAAGAATTTAATCTTACAGGCAATTAATTATTTGATTTACCAATTGCAGCAGCAGAATGTGGGCCAGTGCTTAAGAAACTGTGGGAAAATTTCACAAGGCCTTCAATGATCTGTCGTTGGAGCTATAAGAAGGAAACTAGGTTTACAAAAACTCAGAAAATCATAGGATTATTTTTTTTAATTAGTCATGACATTCTAAATATTTCATTACTGTTTGGTTGGTGTTCAGTCACACATCCTGAAATTAATAATATTAAATACAATAAAGCCAGGTTATGCAGAGATTACATCAGTTAAATCAGTGCTAATATGGCTTGAATTTGCAGATTTTGTTTGCTTTATTTATTAAACACTGCAGTAAAATCTTAGTGGAATTTGCCCTTCAAAAGGGCAAATCCAGACTAACAATGTTAATGATAGTAGAGAATTATGATTCAAAAGAAGTAGCTTAATTTTTTCCTTGTTTATTACTACTTAGTGTTTTAATGAGATACAATTGTATTATTATTAATACTGAAACTATTCACTGTAGGTTATAATAAAAATGTTCAGTTCATGTGTTTGCAAATTCTTTGTAACTGGCAGCACACTGTGCTGAAAGAAGACCGTCTTGATACTCTTTTTTTGCTAATTAATGTTTTTTAATTAAAACACATTTCTTTCTTAAAAAATATAAACCATGAAAAGACAGGAACTCAGGGATAATCTGAAAAAAGAAATATGTATGTGTATTTTAATGTAGCTGTTTTATTACACATTTACAAAGACAGCATACCCATAAATTACAAGCTCATAATCTCTTTAAAGTACTGTTGTTCTGTTCAGCAGGCAGGTAGAAATGCATTTGATACATAGGATACAAGATTTATCATAATCTTTCAGAATTAATTCCTTTTGCTCTGTAATAAGCTTAATTTAAATTAATGGAATATTGGCATCTATGCACATACTGTAAACATACAACAGCTGAGTAAACAACCAACAAAAGTAGATGCAGTAGGACCACTATGTATTGAACAAGCTGTTAGTACAATATATTCCTTCTCCATTGAAATATACATGCTGATAATTGCATATTATTTTGCTGAAAAGAAGCTTTGGTTACTGCACTGGCAGAAAGTCCTGGAAACAGAGAAAGCTCTCCTCACCTCCCCTGCTTTCCTCTCCACAAGTGAAAGGATAGGTTACTGTGACTTATTTGGTGCCACATTTGTAACAAATATTTTTATTTTTTCTCTTTCTTACATATACAATTACATAATCAGTTGAGTAAGTCTGGGGAAAAAAAGAGCAGCAAATGGAGAGTGATTAAATTGAAATAAAAAGTGTAAACCGAAATTAATCTTGTGAATTTAGGAAATAAAAAAAAAAAAAAATTACAGTTAATGCTTAACTATGTAAAACTTAAGTCAGATGCATACGGCAGAGGCAGCTCTGAGGACCTGCAAGATTACTTCATCTGGCTGTTATGCACAAAGTTCTTTTCAGAAATTGAATCAAGGTCAGCCTGTTATCTACCAGTCCCTATATATATACATTATAACAGTAAACAATGCAAGTCACCATTCTGATAATTCACTAACCACCCAAGCTATTTCATAAGTGCGTATTTTAAAAATTTATATACCTTTAAGAAGCTCAACTTCCTATAGTCTCATTGACGAGCAAGAGGGATAAGTACCTCTCAGAGGTACTGCTGGACAACAAAAACCTTATATGGGATACACAATAAATACTTGGCTATTGATATCCTCACTGCTGGGAAAAGAATTTTCATTAATGTCCTTCCTGTAATAAAAAAAGATAATCCTCCTTGGTTTTGCTGAGAATAAATACTAATAAACTTCAGCTGAGGAGATCCTCCTGACCCAGTTCCTTGCCATTCATTTAGTCTCTGCATGTGTGTGTTTTTATCACCTAAGTGCTATTACCAGATTTATGGAAAAAATCATTAGAATCCTTAGAAATACCTTTTCTATTGCATTAACACATTTGAATTTTTAAATTGTAAACCCTACTGCATAAGTATTGGCATCAGTCAAAATACTCATGCTGGTAAGTCACCACATTCTACTTCCCTAAAATTGTATTTATTCACTAGATTCTATTTAATGGTTATGAATATGAAGTGTGAGGCTGTCCACAGAGTTAACTTGTGTCTTTCTGCACTTTTGTTTTCCTCTTGTAAACTTCCTCTGCCAAATAATTAATCCTTTTCTCTGACATACAGCATATATTACCAGAGAAAGATACTTTTCAAGTGTCAGTGGAGTATAAGATCTCTCTCTGTTATTTATTTTCAAATAAAAGTTGAATGTTTTCTTACATGATTACACTGAATGTAGAAGATCAGGGGTTGATGAGATAACACATATATTATCCCAGTGATAAGAAACAGCAGAACAAACTCTGAAAAATACAACAATGTGAAAAACCTGAAGAATTCTTAAGTAGCAGTGTTTTCTTTTAATTCAGCTGATACCAAAGCAAACCTCTGTACTCACTACATCAAATACTGATTAAATTATCTTCTTAATTTTTCAATGAAAATATATATAATTAATGTTTGGCACTGGAATTTCATGGAAAGTGAAGGAATCAGAAAAAGTAGAACTAAGTATTTTGAATAGTGAGTTTATTTAGAAAAATAGTGCTTATAAGCACTGGATGAATAATCATAGTTTATCCATCATTGAAATCTCCTGCATGTCTACAACATGAAATATTCTGAGAAATAAATGCAGAATATTTTGGTTAGAAGGACATAGCAGGAGAGAAAGTAGCTCCAACAAA
>JAOEHX010018921.1:0-27472 GCA_025448015.1 Bolborhynchus lineola | reverse complement strand
AATCTCAGGAGCAGCAACGGCAGTCTGTGTTCAGGAGTTTCAGCCTTATCAAGTGCAATTAAAACATTTCCTCCCGCAGGTTTAAGGTGATCTGAGAGTAGGCTCTTTCTCAGGAGTAACAGGACTTGGGTCAAAAGGATTGTCTTCATCCCCGTCCTCAGTCTTCGCGGCTGCAGTGGTGACCGGCGGAGGTGGGGGGGACGGACATGGGACTAGGCTCATTTTTTTTTTTTTTTTTTTTTTTTATTTCATCTGACAACAGCAAGAAGATGCCTGTAGAGAGAAACAAAAGGCCAATATGAGAAAAATTACAAGGATTCCCATGAGAATGGTGTATAGTATAGGGAATGAATGCTGGTTTAGGCTTTGACTAAGTCATACTTCCCTATGGATAGGAGACAGGTTTTAACCAGTTAAGGATGCCTTGGAAAAACCTGTCATGGCAACTAGAATATTGGAAGAAGCAGGAGAAAAAGGATTAGGTCTTCGTCACTAGAGATGGGGTTCCACTGACAATCTCTTTGAGCATAGTGTTTCTTCTGAGGAGCTGCCAGAATCCACATTTCTAGAAAATCAGCAGGAATAGAACTTGCAGAGTAGACAATGCTTAAGTCTCAGAAGAAAGCCTGGACTAACATGAAAAAGAAACCCAAAACAAACTTGTGGAAGATTTGCTTAAGCTTTGATGAAATTCTCATGTTTAGGGAAGCAGAGAGTTGTCAATTATTGAGCAGACAAATTGAGGTATGTGTATGGGCTCACACAACATAAAATTGCCTTTAAAAATGCATTTAAATTTAAATTACATTTTAAATGTAAATTACATTTACAATTTAAAAAAACATGCATTTACTTCTTACTGTATTAATGAAGAAATAAATGAAGCAATTTCTCTGTCATCTTGTGGCTTCAAAGTGCAACATCATTTAAAATGGGATAATTCATTAATTAAAAAATTACTATGAGATTAAAAAATTAATAAAAACAGGAAAAAAAGTTATATTAATTACACCAGTAAAAAGTTCAGAAGCATGTATTTCTTCTTCAATTATTTGAGTTTTATCTGACCTATTTCTCAGTAAATACCCTACTCTTAAACAGTTTTGTTGGAGGAGACTGCTAAACTGCAAGAGGCATTTCTTAAATAAAAGCCCATTAAATACATTAATAGGAGCCAGTAACCGGCAGCTGAAAGAGTACATTTATTTCTCTTTTTGTTATGATTTATCAGACACACCTCAATAAACCTGAATCATAGCCTAAGCTGACAGGATAAGTAAACAATATGAGAATTAGACCTATAAACTCTAAAAAAAACTCAACATTTCCATCAGCTGGAGTATAATGGCCTCCACAGCTTTTTCCTTTTCTATCGCAGTTAGTGTTATAATTTGCTGGCAAGCACTAAGGTAAGTTCATTACAGCCAGTATCCTCCCTGTAGGTATTTAAGCAGTTTACATAAATGAGGCACATCACTTCTGCCAGCTTAAGGCCTTGAGCCTCAAAATCTTTTTCCCTGATGTTTGGTCGCTTGAACAAAAGCACAATACGTTTGCAGCTGCACCAGAAGGCTGGTTGTCCTGCTGGGGCCAAGAAATCACAGCTGTGTGAAGTGACATGTATCGTAAACAATTAGGCAAGGGGATCATGGTTTTTAAAGCCTTCATCCCTTAGATGCACAGCTGTCTGAAAATAATGAAATGCCTTCCTACCAAAGAATAAGGTACCTTGGAATCTGATTAAGCTGATGAGCTGGTTTAGCAACAGCTTGCAGTGACATTCATCTCCCTGGCATCAGTACCTGTCATAAAGCTGCAATAATTTAAAACCTCTGTGATAGACTATTGCTCCAGCTGCCACTGAGAAGAAATCCACTCCCCAAACCCTTGCTGGGACAGAGAACAAAGAAGAGGCTAAGCTGTCTTCATTACTTTTTCAAACTAATGGTTGAGACAGATGAAGAAAATGTGGGGGAGTAAATATCTTCATAGCTCCCAATCTGTACAAGAACAGAAGATATTTATTTTTAAAAATTATTTCTGAAACTTTTTGATTTATGTTTCTACTTGTTAACACTCTTCACCTAGGACAGCAGTTTCATCAGCAATTTGTTTAATAATGAGAAGAATGCACATTACTGAATGGATACTCACTGCAAATGGTTCCATACTAGAATCTCATAAAATCATCAGATGTTGACCTATAAAGTCCCATGCTAGAGTTCAGGTCCTCAGGAGAAGATCTGGAGGAAGGGGTCCTCCTGGTCATTTTGGTGAGGTACTCTGGCTATGAAGGCAGAAGTAAGCCATGAATCTGGCATATGGTCAAGATAACCACAGACACAGTCATAACTGTAGCAGAAAGCTGAAATTTACTTTAAAATACTAGCTGCCATGTAAGCATGGATGGCTATTGTCTAGACATAAGTATTTCATTCAGCTGAAGTATCTGATTTGTACAGCTGTATGCCAACAAATCAAGGAAAGAAATCACTGCTTCAGAAAAATAAAGTTTTTGTATTGCTAGTTGCCTTAATAATAACAAAAATCATAGCAACACCAACAAGGTGGGAAATACACTTGTGATGGCTAATTCCATATTTCAGTACAACTATTAAAAGCAGCACCTGTTTGTGATGGTGAAAATACCCTTCTTGTGTGCGTCTCAACACAACTCGACAGCAGAGCTGAAGGGGGACTGTGGTGGTGAGCAGTCTTGTCTGTCACGTGGACAAGTGGCTGCAGAGAAGGGACAGAGCACGGTTCGAGTTCCATCAAGTGAGGGATGGCTCTCTTGTGGTGTCTGCCCTGAGGCCATTAAGAATCAACTGCCCCAGGAGTAAACTGCCTGAAGACAGCGAAAGACACTGAAACTGCACTGCACCCTCTGGGGCACAGCATTAATTAAAGGAGTCTGGGGCCTCACCTGACCCTATAAAAAAAGAGCAGCAGTCCCACAGCTAGATGGTGCGCACCCGTCTGCTCTGGGCCAGAGCGTGCTCATGGGCTGCAACTGAAAGGGTTTAATCTGGAAGGTTTCCAGGTTGCAGACTGAGAAGATATCTCTGGGCACATGGGGTGGTGAGCTGACTTCTTTCTTTCTTTTCTCCCTTTACTTCAGATCTTTTTTATGAGAATAAGAACTTGCTAAGGTTTTTGTTTCTCCTGACAGATTTTAGGCGCGTTTACACAGAAATGATCTGTTTCGTTTTTCCATCTCTGGAGGGCCTGCGGTTGTTCCCATGAGCTGCACAGTGCTGTAAGAAATTTACCCCTCACGCACCCTCCGGGTGGGACGGATGCTGTAAAAAAGGGTGGTGGAAAATAGAACTGTGGAGAAGTAGGAAGCTAAAGACAATATATAGGTGTTTAGGGAGAGATGTTATGCATACACATTTATATATATATAGGTATGAGCAGTATTTGGTTGCATCTTGAACTTTATTAGTCCTACTGCAGAAGAAAGATGTTATCAACTGAAAGGGACATACACTTGAAAATGCTTTTTTAACTTTAGAAATATTCAAGTGTTTGCAGGCATGGCTTTTGTTTTGGTTTTGGGTTTTTTTTGTTTTTGTTTTTTTTTTTTTCTTTCATTAAATTGTGTGTTGCCATTTCCACTTAGTAGAATAAAGCTGTCATTATAAAGAATTGGGGAAAAGATGTATATGATCATTAATTTTAAAAACTCAAATGTACAAGGTGAAATTCTAGATGCAACGAAATGAATGCAGGGTTCTTCACCCAGTGGAACCAGATCCTAACCTCTTCTGTTCTCTTTATCAAGAAATGTAGCCCCTGGTATCTGATTGAAATAGCTTTGGATACCAGACTTTGATTATGATATTGCTTTTAAAGCAAACTTTATTTACTTATTTAATCACTGAATATATCAAAACCAATTTTGAATATGTTGCTATATATCCTTCCTTAAAATATAGAGTATGCTTAAGAACAGAAATCTAAAATTGATCTTTTTACAGCTATGTTATATATTTTCCTTGTGATTTTTTTACATTATATGCTGTATAGCCCCTGATGGTCTTACTGACAAAGCAGGCTGCCCTGCCTCTGGCATTACAGGATCAAAGAACAAATTTATTTCTATTTTATTTTAGTAACAACTGAAATTTCCACTGTGAGCTCTATGTTTTTTACTCTTGAAGGTGTTGTAGAAGCAGGAAAAACAGTTTTATTTTCAGATACTCAGCAGATATTATGCTGGAAGTAAACAAAATCTTTCAAACCACTGCAGGAAGGAAGCTTGGTTCAAAATTCACCAAGGAGAAACGAACCTGGAATAGAGGTTGTTAAAAAAGAAAGCTATAGTTCCCAAATATATTAAGGAGCATGAAAAGAAAAATGATACGTAAATATTTGGATTTGCAGATTTTTATTTGTGTGTTTTCCTACTCTGTTTGCAGTATACATGTAACAGTTTTGCAAACATTTACTCACCTGTTAAAAAAACCATGAATAAAACGTTTCCAGCTTCAAAGCAACATACGACAGTTGTATAGTTCTGTTTCTGCAGACTAAATATGCATTATAATTGTAATAAGCTTTATCTAGTACACTATTCAACAGGTTTTTCTTTCTGGATTAGGAGGGAAAAAAAAAAGTAAAAAGTACAGTGAGTGGCTTCTAAAAATACCCATAAAATGCTCCATCCATGCAAAAAAAAAAAAAAAAAAAGAAAAAAAAGGGAAAAAAAATAGCAATAGTTGTAATAGTTGTAGTATATGCCTTGGTCTGTGAATTGATTGAATAATTACGAGGTAAATTCCTACCATGATATAGAATCAAAATTGTATTTGTAAAAGAATTTGCTTTAGGAAAGATTTCTAAGAGGAAGAAATAATATGCTTAAAGCTACCATGATGTAGTACAATGTCACTCATGAGAGTGTGTCTTGTGTAATGGATAAATCTTCAAAAATATCTGCTAAATAGGGCAGCAAAACTGTTATGAAATTGTGAGTCTTTCCCCATTACAACAATTTCAGAACATGTGAATGTTTGGGGTATTTTTTGTCTGTAATGCAGGATACAGTTTTTCAGTATTCCTATTGATAATAAGTGAGACCTCTTGTTTTTACTATGTGTTGTCATGCCTGTAGAGTTTCCCTGTACATAGCATGTGGGTTAAAGGGTACACTGCTGTTAATTTAGAAATTGGAAAATAGAAATGGTTCCCTCTTTTTCCCTGACTCTTCAGCCTGAGCTTCATAGAGCCCCTATGTGATGTTACACATATAAATATGTATATGTGGACCAGAAACACTGTATTACTTTTGATCCCCTGTACTGTGTCTCACTCCATGAGAAATGATTGATGTTAGCTATTTTAATATTTTTACATGAGTTGACAAGTGAATTTGCCTCTTCAAAAATGTATCTGGCAGCAGGATTGCTAGCTTTTCCAGGATATATAGATAGATAAGAAACTGATTTCCTTGTAATACCTCCTTTGCATGTAGATAGTGAAAGGACGCAAAATGCAAATCAGGTGTTTAGAGAAAAGGCAAAATCACAGGAGTTTCCTGGTAAAAAACCCTCACTAAACAGCATTGAATAATGAGAAAGTTACACAGTGATATTGAAGCCTGAGAGTCCTTTGACTAGCCAAGTGCCTATACTGAGGAACAAAACAATTTCCTCTTCCACAAAGTTATTTTAAGGTTTCATGAGTGTGGTTTAAATTCTTGAGTAGAAAAAAAAAAATTCTTTCAAAATCTTTTGAAGAAAAAAAAGTAAAAGAACCCCACCTGTAGTTCATAAGGAATTGTCCAATAGCTTAACCATTAGTTCTAACTGAGATAGGTGAAGTCAGTTAATACCAAAGATTTAAGCTACAGATCCCCATATATGCAAGAAGTACAGACTTAATAGGTATCTCAGTTGGACTCAGGAAATATTTTACACTGTAGCTTTACTGCACATAAAAAACCCTAATGAAACAAACATAATTAAAATGCATTTTTAAGGGTGCTTGGTTTAGAGTCTCAATAGGTTCTAATTTTGACCCAGAGCAACTCCATTCTCTTCTGTACCATGAGTGCATGAAAAGAATTAGTTTCTTTTTTGCCATTCTTCAGGCCAAGTTTGCCTTCAAAATATTCTTATACCCAGGCAAAAGAAATGTTTCCTCTAATAAGCTCTTCTTTAATATCTCTAGTCCTTTCTCCAAATTAGGGTTCCTCTGCCAGTGCAGGCTGCTATGATTCTGGCTGGCTTTTTACAATACATCCACTTTACCTGGCTGAGCAGAACAAAGAATGAGTTGCTGTTGAGCTCTCTACATCATTCTAAAATACTAGTCTTACCATCTTAATGTTGCAATAATTGTTCTTTTTTTCCTGTCTGTACCATGCTGTTTCTCTGACTGTAGGGCAATCCCATTGTTTCTCATTTCATTTCACTGAAAATGTTACTGTTAAAGTGTGAGTTATCTCTATTTTATAGCGTCTGTCATTCAGAATGAAGTTCAGTATCTGAACTTTGCAGCCGCCAGCATCTTACCAGGCGCCATCCAAGTAGATCAATAATTTCTAACACATCTAACTCCAATCCTTTATTTTCCTTCATAAGTTGCAAGGTCACCTTAAAACCTGGAAAAGACCTGAAGAGCAGTAGAAAGATGAATGAGCAAGGAGGTGGCGCATATACTGTTGTTATAGGCGGGTTGTTTGCAAGCACAGTTCTATCTAAAATACTCATAGTGCATAATAAAAAGACAAAGCAATTTTGCAAAATCTTACACTGGTCTGTCAGATCTTTTGCTGCCAGGAATATGATCTCTGATCCTAGAAAATGCCATTGTGGCTGAGTACCATTTTGCCATGACGTATCCAGACCCACATGTAAGAAAGCATCTCTCTGCAGCTTTCTGACTCTTCCTTTGATTTTCAGGGAAAAGCCAGAAGTTTCTTATTTCTAATCTATTGAGAAAGCCAAATATTAACCTGTTGTAACTGTACTGAGGAAGTTTTACTGAGAAAGTTGTCAGAAGTATGCTGCTTCTTGCCTGGATTTTAGGGACCTACTATTAAGTAAAGCTGTGTTGACTGGTGAGCTATGTATATTTGTGACATTTTCAGCTTCAGTGCTCCTTTCTGTACTGGAGTTTGTGGGGTTTTTTTAAACACTTGTACCTGTTCTGGAAATATGAGAGTTGTGAAATGGCAAGTTTTCCATGAAACTATTTTCTCAAAACTATTGAGAGTAGGTTAATCTACAAAGGACAGAAGGTCTTCACAAAGCATGGTATCTCAGCAGCACAATAGGGGATGAAAGTCATTGTGACAGGTGCAAGGTAAGGCACACTGTAGGGAACAATTGATACATTGATGGGATCTAAATTAACTGTAAGTACTTGTGGAAAAATGTCCCAGCTGTCATTGTGAACAGTTCAAATGAAATCTTTCCCCTGTGTTCAGCCATGATTAAAAGCCAAACAAGATGATACAATGTGTTAAGGAGAGAATAGAGAATACTTCTGAAAACGCTGTAAGGCCATTCTGTAAATCAGTGTGTGAGCTCACCTTGAATCACATGCTCAGTATTATCACCCCATCCTGAAAAGGATGTGTCAGAAATAAAGAATAGAAGCTCTGAAAGTCTGTCTTTTCAGGGAGATTGTTAGGTCAAATTCATTCTTTGATTTATACCCTGTGCTGTCCCTTTGAAATCAAATGGTTCCCCAGGTTATAAATCACTACACAATATGACCTATTTAATTTACTGAAGGGATGCATGAAAATGCTTATGATGAAGATAGACAAACTAGTGAATGGCATACTGCAGACAGAAGCTTTTATTTGCCTTGCTGAGCAATCTTTGCTGTGAAATGATCAGCAACACATAAAAGCAAATACAAACTTATCATTTTTACATATAAGTAGGCATCTGATACTTGCTCCATATGAAATGCCATCTTTCCTTTTCTTTTCCTGCTGAACAATAATTTGGGGTACAGAAGTAGAGGAAGAGGATTTAAATTTCCTTAATCAGAGGTAAGACTTGAGAATCAGCATGACAAATTGATTCTGGAAAAACATGCGTCAAAATGAAGGGCATCTCAGAGCAAAGCACAGGAAAATTCACAAGGAGGCTATTTGACATCATTGATGTAGAAGGAAAAGGGAAGGTCAGGCAGCAGGGCAAAATAAACCGAACAACTCACCCAGGAGGTAAACAGGGCAAACTGGGTTTGAGCATGATTTTGAGAATCTTTATGGTCTTTAAGCAACGTTGTGTGTTAAAACAGGGAAAATCCTCAAATTGCTCCCATTCCCATGTTGTGGTAGCAAACACCCTGTCACTGAACAGATCAGTGTCTTTGGGTTTTTAAAAGCCTCTGCAGTCTGTATTTACACTAATATGTAGCTAGTGCAAGGTAGAATATTTAGGTACGAATTAGAAATCTTTGTTTTCTCCTCTGTTTGAAAGGTCTGAACTGAATCAGAAGCTCTTCCTCTGGCAACTCACAATAAGCTGGTTATTAGTAATGAAAGCTGATCAAAGAGGGAGATACTCAGACTGAATCTAATTCGTAACAGGCAGGGAAGCACAATTTCAGCAGGGCAGAAAAGGAACATTTCATTGTCTTGTTACATGCCTCGGCAGGGAGAAAGCCAGAATGGAGCATATCACAGAGACTCTGAATCTCTGTGCTGGATTATGTGATTTACTGGAGAGAAGGAAGGGGGAGAGGGGAGAGGAGGAGAAGGAAAAAAAACCCTAAAGAGCCCTCTCTCCTGGTTTGATTAATAGACTCTATGACCCATTTATTATGATGGTTCATATTCCTGACTCCACTGAACTGAGGCAGAAAGGGACAAGCCATGGCACAAGTTTAGTCTTCGCACATTATCAGTTTTCTTTCCTGTAATATCAGAACCTGAGAGACCCCATCTCAGAGGGGCTATTGTTCTGATTTCCTTTGCATGGGTTTGTACAAGATAAGGAAATGTTTCCCATCTACATTAAAGTTTGAACCACAATGGACACCACTTTCACATTTAGTTTGCTATCAGGTAACTTTAAGTGAATTTAATAAGGCTATACATTTTATTTTTCACTTTGATTTACTGCTTGGCTAAATTTTTGGATTTATATTGCAAATAATTCTGGTTTGGGGTTGAAATAAAAACTGTGTATTTCCTACTGCTCTCCCACTATGTCTTGGCTCAGCTATTTATTGCAGTGACAGGTATATTCATCATGTGTGTGTGTGAGCATATTTCATCCTGTGGGCTGTGCATGACAGTCATGGTCACAAGAGTCACACAGCCATGTGTCTCACTGTGGATGACATACCCTCTGTAGCTGTAGCGATTGCCTGAACAATTCCTAGCACCTTTGATTTGCTCAGTAGAACAGAAGCAGGCTTCCAAAATTTAATGGGATGTAGGAAGTAGTTTCCTTTTCTATTGCAGGACCATGATACTATGTCTGTGTAAATGGCCGTGGTTGTCAAGTGAAGATTTGCATAGACTTTATAAACATTAATGAAACATTCCCTTGAGAACTGCATCAGTCCAACAGTGTGTGCTGCAAAAGTGAAATAGCCCTTGTGGCATTCTTAACAATGTCCGTTACCAAAACCAATTACACAAGTGTGCCTACTGTGTATGCAGAAAACTGTAGCTAGATATCACTTGATAATTCTTGGCAGATGGACCATTCAAATATTTCTCATGGTAATTGTTGTCTTCCTCAGTAAGGTCACAGAAGGTTTGCAAGTTCTGCATTAAATGTGCATCTCAGTTTCTCTTACGTAGCGTGAAGTACATTTTGCATACACTTTTCCAATGTTCATAAAATTGAAAAAGTCACTAACTTTTCAACACTAGTTTTGGGAAGTCGACCAGAGAGGTTTTGCATGACAATAATAATTGCCTCAGTTCCTAAAAGCAGGAGCAAACTTGACAAAATATTAATAACCTTGATGCCTCTAAAGCACTTCTGTTTTGTCTCTTCTCCTTTCTTGGGAATATTTATAAATAAAGTGTGACACCTTTGCCTAAAGAAAAAAAAAAAAAAGATTTTCTTAAGCAGTATTCTACTGTCTTCAACACAAATGTACTTTGGATGAGAACAAAACATATTCATCAATGTTATTACAGTGAACTTAGCACTCAAACCGTGACAGCTGAGCTCTTGTAGTGAACTGCGTAGGCAACAAGCTGTAGCAGGTGCAGACAACAAACCCAGCTGGGTACACCTCATGCTATTTAAAAATTCTTTATATAAATGCTTTGTGAGTAAGATTTCAGGAGAAGCGAGCAAAAGGTGAAAAATCTCTGTAATAAAGTTTCAACACAATTTCTAGAGAGGGCAAGCATAAAAGTTTACAGTTCCCATTATGGTTTTCTTTGAACCAGAGAAACCCTTGAGATTATGGTAAGGTGGGTATGCCAGGGATATAAATAGATTTATAGGAAGCACTGGTGCAGTGACTAAATGGGCCATTGCTTCCAGCAAGCTCCCAGGAGTAATCACATACAGGCTCTGCAGTTTCTCCAAGGCAGGCATCCTTGCTAGTGTGTCCTACCAACAGCAGATAGCAATGAACTGTCAGCAGTCTCTAAAAAGGCCCTGAAGCAGTTAAGTCATTCAGGCTCTTTTTTGCTGCAGGAAGTATCTACTCTACACAGCCAGATATGCTGTGTGTGCCAATATATAACCTACACATGTACCTGTTGAGGTTTTCAGGTAACCAAAACAGCAATGAACCCAGGAGTAAGTGTGAAGAGGTGAACTTTAATTTCATTTTTGTGACTGTTATGTGGGGATATCTCATGGAAAACTTAGTTAAATGGACTAATAATGAGAGAGTGTGCTTTTTTTTTGTTGCTGGTGGGTTTTTTTTTTCTCCTTTCTTTCTTTCCTGATATCGTTAAAATAGTATCTTTTCTGCATATTAATTTTCACATGGGTAGATGTTCAGTTCCAACTAATCATCCTAATATAAAACTGGACTGTTTCTGTGTTAAGGATCCAGCTCCTTGCATTTATGCTCTTTCTGAATTTCATTCATGTTGTCAAGTGGATCTGAAACAGCAAGAATAGGCCACATTCTGTCCACATTCCACTGTGAACCTGCAGCTGTGTCCTACAGCACCTCAGCTTTGATAACAAAGAAACTCACACTGTGAAAGCCCCCAAGTAAATCTGCTAATACCAACAGCCTAGACAGAAGCTCTCTCTTAAACAGTTAAAAGAGCATTGTGAAGCTTGTTTACTTCTGTGGGTGCTTCATCACTGACAAAAGTGATGCCCTTTTTAGCACATCATGAGTTTCTGTTGCCCTGTTGATTTTAGCCACCTATCATGTCATACTGGTGGCAGGTGTTTATTGCCACCAGCACATGTTGATGCCTTTGAGGCCTCTGATGCCATTTTCTACTATCACTTTTTTCCACTTGTCTTAACTGAGGCTAAGAGTCCCTCTGAGATCAGGCATACCAGCTCAAGAAGTAAGCGCATAAGCAGATTGTCAGTAGAGCAAACTGCCTCTTTTCTATAAACCAGGGAAGACAGGGAATTAACTGTTGCAACACAAACAATGTATTTCTTTCTTTTACTTGCTCAGCCTTTTCTGCTGTTGCTGCTGGTGGTTGCAGAAGGAGTGGTGACAACTCAGGCTTCTGTACCTTTTGTTTCTCCCAGCCCTAGAACTAACTGTCCTGCTACAACAAAGTATGATTTTGCTTATTTGCCTGAGAAAAACCGTGAGTGCACAAGAAGTGTAATATGATGCCTTTCTACAATGTTAATGCATCCTGAGTCCTTTTATCATATGTGTAATAGGAATAAAAACACTTGCCTCACATAGGGGAAAAGCACTTCATGTAATGGTGATGTTTTTCAGCTGTTATCCTAAGCATCCAGAGTGAATGGTATGCTTTGTTTGTACAGACAAGAAGTCTCGGTACTACAAAACCCCTCTGGTATCTAATGTTCAATAAGAATTTACTACAACTGCTATAAATAAGAGTTTTCTTGCTCAGAGTCAGGGTGAGCACTGTCTTGTTCAAGACTGTCTTATGTTTCTTGGATATTTATTCCACTCAAGTGATATCTCAGTATAAAAATTTCCAGACAGCTAGCTGATTATGAAAAATTGATTGCACTTGTGGAAAATTTTTATGTCTATTTTTTTTCTTGTTATAAGAAGACTCAAGCAATAACTTAGTTATTAAAATAAATGTGGAAATATTATGGGAAAATACTTGCTTATTTGATGCATTTATGCTAGGTCATGGCAAGGTCTGCATTGCTGAAGGATTTGAACATCTCATAATGAAATTTTTATTTTCCCCACAAGCCTTTGAACAGCATTAATATCCCACAGCTGTTACAGATAAGTAAAAGACAGGAAGAAGTATTTTGAATTTAAACAAGAAAATTGGATACCATTAAGTCTTTAAAAATTAAAAAGCATTGTTGCTTAAGATAAAGATTAATAAGTCTCATTTAACAGGACTGTGATATTTACATACCATGTCTTAATATTTTCAGGAAAAGTACTGTTGATAAAGTAACTTTCAAAAGCTTAAAAGACATTAACTAGTTACTGTCAAGTGTTTCAGAATTATCGAAGTTAGAATAAAATTCAGCAGCTGGGCAAAATATTAGGAAAATATATGCTACACAGTATATAATTTTTAAATTTTTTTAAAAACAAAAATGGTGCTGATGTGAATTTTTTTTTTCTCAAAGTGTACGATATGTAGAGTGAGCTATGTGAAAAATGGAAAAACTGTTTTACCAGTTTCATTTGTTGCCATTTCATCTTTTGAACTGGGTTGTTTATGATCAGCCATAGAAACCACAGGCTGCTCTTATTTCTGTGGTTTGGGGTGAGGATGACAGGATAAAAAATGGCAGATACTTTGGTTTGATTTTAGCAGTTTAAAATGTAGTAGGTATAAATAACTTTCTCTATGCGAGCCTTCTTACCTTTGAAAAAGTTGCTTCAAGACAGGTTTAAGTAAGGAGGTTGAGGGGAGAGGGCAGAATAATGCAAAGGGTCTTTTTTACCAAGTAAGAGCTTTAAAACAGGACAGAAATAGAGAGATTACAGACAGAAAACTAGGTACAGTTTACAGATCCTCTAAATATCAATACATCCTTAAGGGTTTCGTTTAAAATGCATTGTAGTTGTGTGTAATCCTACATCAGCAAAGGATTCTGGGACAGTGCTGAGCCTCTTTTCATCAATTAATTTTTTTCCCCAGTCTTTCTCAATGGACCTTTTTTTCTTCTTCTATAGTGGTTGAAGAGATCTAGTTTGTAATTAGTGTATCAGTAGGGATTTTGCAGGTGAAACTTTTGCAATTCACACATTCGTCTTCTTCAGGAAGGTTATTAGACTAGAGCACAGATCATTTATCTCCTTTTGCAGGTTTCTGACAAACCTTTCTTTGCTCCCTACTGGGGTGTGGGAATTGTAATATAGTCAGAAAATTGACCCTTCGTGAGTCTGAGAGTAGGAATACATACATCTTAAAACAACAAGGCAAATTCCAATTTGCAATATTTAATAATGCATGTGAAATTATCAAGGAAAAAAAAGAAAAGGAATTATTTATTATAGGCCATTAAAAAAAAATGGATTAGTCTTGAAATAATTTACCCTTGGTGTTGACATTGCTCCATCCTGTCTGAAAACAAAACATCTGGGTCAACCCTGAAGTGGAGAAGAGTAGACAACTTTTTTGTGTATGGTCTTACTGCTGGGGAAATGTGGCTGCTTTGTACAGTGTCCTTCTAAGAGCTGTATTTTGCTTTTTTTAAAAAAAGGGGGGGATGGATACACGAACAAAGAAACAAACCCAACTCAGCTAACTGGACCAGTAACTAGTGAGACATGAGGGTCTTTGTAAATTGTGCTATTGTGCTTTTCTATTCTCAGTTTACTGGAGCTTGTCCTTTCTTATCTTAGGCATGAGCAGCATCTACAGCTATTGCATAGCTTCTGTAACTTGAGTCATTCTTGCTGCTGAAGTTCTTGCAATTTACTGCTCTGAATATGTCATCACAAAAGTAGAGGTGAGATAAATTAACAAATCTGCTTTCAAATAATTCAGCATTACAAGTCTCCAGTTCCTTAGGAGGGACTAGTTCACTCTTGATGGTATGTGTATGTTTTAAACCCACCTTAATTCTAAGGTTTGTGAATGATTCTGCGCATCTACATGTTTACATGTTAGCTGTCACTTTTAATCGGGAGGTGATAGTCTTACAGAAGTTGGGTAACATTACTCAGAGCTAATGATCTTTTGCTTTCAGAATTCTGCTTTTGCCACAATGTCTACTCAATTTTAAGTCAATTAATGATTATTTTTATTAAATAATAAATAGTAGTATTAGTAGTATTAATGGCTACTGCAGCTTCATTTACACTTTTTGTATTGCAGCTTCACT
The DNA here is from genome assembly GCA_025448015.1 of Bolborhynchus lineola. Taxonomy (NCBI): domain Eukaryota; kingdom Metazoa; phylum Chordata; class Aves; order Psittaciformes; family Psittacidae; genus Bolborhynchus; species Bolborhynchus lineola. The sequence continues at coordinate 13,037 of JAOEHX010018921.1, read as the reverse complement.
TACAATCCGGAAAGAAATGTATTGTCTACCTAAATTCCATAGCATTGCTATTCACATGGCTAAGTTGTATTTTTCCAGTACACCTTTCCTTCTTTCTCCATCTGTTTTCTAAAGCATTCACTGTAAAATACTGTAGGGTAATTATCACAACAATAGAGTCTGAAAATGAATGACAATATAAGATTAAGTTATGGAAAATTGCTTTATAGATGGCTCCATTATTTCCACCACTAGACAAATATCTGATATAGTAATTAATAGGCATCAGGCATTTAAAGCAGTATGTTTTGAGCTGGTTGAACATCTGGTAGGCAGCACCTTTTTGTTCACTAAACTATGCTGAACAAACTTCTGGAGGAGCAGAAAGTTCACTGTTGCTTGCCTGACCTATTCCATGGGGGCCCTTTGTTTATTGCAGGTTGCCAGGTTGTCTCCTGCCTGATCATTGAAATCACTTAAAATGAGGCCTTTATCTGTTAGTGGAGGGTTGTTGACTGTGCTATTTATTTCACTAAAGAGTTATTCTGTCACTTTTAGTCATAGCTGCATAAATGCTATAATGATAATAGTAGAAAACTTTATCTCTTTAAGTGGCAACTGTTATTTTATTCCCTAGAGCAAACTGTCAGTGTTCCTAAAGGTCTTCTATTAAATTGCAAATCTAGCACTATTTTGTCAGAATTCTAATTTCAGTTTCTTATGTTAAAAAGTGTAGGTCTGAGCAAATGTGCAGTCAATTAAGGTTATGTTTTTGGATTTTTTTCAGCTAAGAAAATAAGCTTTTCCAATTAGTTCAATTAAATCAAAACATGTCCAATCCACTTTTTCTGAAATATGGTAGTAAAACCTAAAATAATCAGTAACTTCTATGCACTCCAGAGGCCTTTTCTTTAATATTGGCTTTTCTGTACACAGAAAGTTGAAGATTGTTTGCCTGCTAAAAAAAAATAAATAAAAAATAGTAGCTGAATATCCAATAACTGAAATCCATCATCCTTTCATTAGCAGTTGATCAGACACACTGAGACTCATTAACATCAATCCCTAAAGCTATAATTTAAATGATAAAAATTCAAAATAGTCTTCAACAATCCTGAAATTAACACTGTGAGCTATTCCACAAGAAATACCTTTTTCATAATACATTGTTTATCACATGAGGAAGACATGTTTTAAGTCCTCTTTGTACTGGCTTCACAGATGAATGGTAAGTAGATTTACTGAATAGTCATTTGTCTTCACTTCTAAATTTTCCAGCCTACTCTCTGTGTGTGTCGTCCATGACTGCAGCTACCACACAACATCATAAGCCTTCATTTTGAGAGAAGCTTCATTTTAGGAAATTCCATCTTTGAGACATGGCAGAGGTATATAAAATCTGAAGTGGCAGGCAAATGGTGAATAGAGATCAGCTATTGTCTTTTAGTGTAAAATTTTTGTGGCATTAGTTGAAGCAGAAGATTACAGAAGACTGTGCTTTATACACCATGCGCTTAAGCCATGGTGGAAATGCTAAACTTCAAGTGAGTGCAAGGGAAGCTTCTGGAAGAAACAATGATAAAAATTTTAAATGTGCAAGGGTTTTAGTAGTGTTCAGAGAACTCTTTTCTATATTACAAAGATGTCAGTAAAGGGTGAAGTCACAAAATGTGGATTGGGGCTCTAATCTTTATCATTGCATGTTACATGACCTGGTACTTGCTGTAGTACTCATAGAATTATAGAATACCGGGTTAGAAGGGACCTCAAGGATCATCTAGTCCAACCTTTCTAGGCAACGCATGACCTAGACTACATGGCCTAGGGAATCTACCAATTCTCTTGGAAGATTATCCCAATGGCTGATGATTCTCACTGTGCAAAATTTTCCTCTTGTGTCTAGACAGAATCTCCCTGGGAGTAACTTGTGCCCAATATCCCTGTCATTTTCATGCTACTCCTCATAAAAAGGGATTCTCCATCTTCTTTGTAGATACCCTTTAACTACTGGAACATGGTGATAAGGTCTTCTTTAAGCCTTCTTTTCACTAGGCTGAACAAACCCAGTTTTCCCAGCATTTCCTCATGTGTCAGGCTTCCCAGTCCTTCTGTCATCTTTGGCCCTTTTTCTGAACTCTCTCTAGCCTGTCGACATCTCTTTTGCACAGTGTGGATCACTGCTGGGCACAGTATCAGAGGTGTTGGCTGACAAGCACAGAGTGGGACAATAACATCTTTTTCTCTGCTGGGATGCTCTTGCTTATGTAATCCATCATCCTGTTGGCTTTCTTTGCTGGAGCGGCACAGTCTTAACTCATCTTGAGGTTGTTGTCCACCAGAACACCCAGGTCCCTTCCCCAGCCATGTAGAGCCCAGCCTGTGCTGCTGGCTTGGATAGTGTTACCTAGGTGCAAGACCTTAAACTTGTCCTTATTGAACTTGGTAAGGTTCATGTTAGCCAACTCCTCCAGCTTCTCCAGGTCATCCTGCAAGGTGTCTTCCCCTTTAAAAAGGGTCCACTTCCCTGCTCAGTTTGGGATCATTGGCAAACTTCATCAGGGCACATTTGATTCTGTCATCCAGATCACTTAGATATTGACCAATACTGGTTCATGGGGGTACCCATTTGTGACAGGTCACCAGTTTCAAAAGGAGCCGTTCAGCACCACTCAGAGTGCTGCCTGTCAGACAGCTCCCCACCCACAGCACAGACCACTTAAGACTATAACATATCAGTTTGTCTAGGAGGAGGCTGTGGGAAACTATCAAAAGCCTTGGAGTAATCCAGGTAGACTATGTCCACCATTTGCACTACGTCAACTGAGCAGGTTACTTTTTCATAGAAGGCAATCAGGTTTGTCAAGCATCATTTGTCTATGGTCAATTTGTACTTGCTTTTCCCAAAGACAGAGGTGAAGAGAATGTTGAGAATCTCTGCCTTTTCAAAATTTTTGGTAACTAATTCCCCTCTCTTGCTTAACAGTGGGCCAGAATGTTCCTTTCTGTTGCTGCTTGATCTAAAAGTACCTGAAGAATACTTTCTTGTAGTTTTTTGACATCTAGGGGACAGTTTTAGTTCCAGCTGGGCTTTTGTTTTTCCAACTGCCACTCTGCACACCCTGGCAATGCCCTTATAGTTCAACTGGTTTTCTGCTTCCAGGAAAGCATTCCTGGAAAAACTCCCAGGGCTCACTAGCTACTTTATCCTCCATGTAAGTTTCCCACAGAACCACTCCCAGCAGAGCTCTGAGTGAGCTGAAGTTTTGCTCTTCTGAAATCTAAAAGCTTCATCTTCGTACACTCAGCTGCATCCCAAATGCCACAATGTTATGATTACTGCAGCCAAGGCTATCACTAACCAAGGTACTACAAAGCAGATTTTCTTAGGTTCTTCTTAACGTAGAGTGCAATTCCTACTCTTCTTCCCTGTGTTTCTTGCAGAAAAAGCCTATGACAATCTGACTCAATCCTTCCCACTCTCTATCCCAACTGCCAAAGTTAAATCTTAAGACATGATTTTTTAATTTTTTTTTCTTTTCCTTGTCATTAAGACTTCTTTCAAGGTGTCTAAATAGGCACTGACTATATCAGATTTTGGGGAGATGCCCACATAGGGGACAACGAAGATCATCACTGTAAGACTGCAATTTCAGAGGGAGCCAACATGTCCTTGTCTCCTGTCAGTATTGAGCTGCTCCCACATACCCAAGTTTAGCTACAGCAAAAGCTATAAAAATGCATTACACTGAACTCAGAGTTGAATATTAAGTTGCAGAAACAACAGAATTGCTTGACTTGTATTTGTGGTAATAAATACAGATTTTAAATTAACTCATTAGATTCTGTGGCTACTTGAGCAACCTAAACTAGGTCAGTTTGGTTCGTAGAGGCAGAATGAACACTCACTTTCATTAAAAAAAACAAAACACACACACAAAAAACAAAAAAACTTTTTTAAAAGGAGAAACTGACAGCTTAAAATATCTGGGGAAAAAAGCATATATTAACTTATGCAAAAATCTTCACTAATTTAACAGATCTACATATAGGTGTAAATACATGCATAGTAAAAAGTTTAACCAAAGATCCTTGCCAGATATTTGCACCAGTTTTGGCACGGGTTTATTCTCAGGATAAGTCTTCTATGCAGTAGCAGGAGTGAGCTAAGCTCTCTCATTTTCCTATTTTTATTTTTTTTTAAGTTGCCTGTCATAAAGAATAGTTGAAATCCCAGAATAAAGCTCATCTAATTAGTATCCTGATTTTTCACTTTGAGTTCATTTTCCTTTATGCTACAGCTTTGTAACTGTTCCGAACTAGATGAATCCCATGATTCCGCTTTCACTTACTGTAATTCATATGGCACTTTGCGACTCTTAACTGGCACTTTAAATCACTCTCCTTGATGCATACACACACCCAATTGCAGTTTTGATCGGACCAGACAAATCAAACTCATTCCTTTCTTCCTCCTGCTAAATACCTGTTACTACTGCAGACAGCTTTGTTCTGCATACTACTACAAAATGAATGGTTTCCATACTCTTGATCAACTGGTGTCTCACAGCACGCAACACAAAACACTGGGATCTGCTCTTTTTCTATCAAAACCTGCACAATCTCCAAGGAGACAATTTTTACTTAAAATGACAGGGTTTGTTTGCAGCTTTTGATGCATTATAATATTACAGTAGATGAAAATTAGTAGAAAATTGTACTCCCTCAATACATAGGGCTTGTTTTTGCATTTATTGGGAAAATAGTTACCAGCTTCAGAAAACCTTTTCTGCTTCCTGCTTCTGTAATGCACACCTCAGCCTAGCTTCTTCCAGGTGCCTCTGACACTCTCACTACACTCACAAAAGATGTGAAATTACGTCTTCCTAGGAGGATGTTCATTTTAAGCCTCCTGATTGGCAGGGGAGAGGGAAAGAATGTTCCTCGACTTACCGCTTATTAAAAGCTGTCATATGATGGGATCATTGCTACTATCCTCTGACTCTCCACCTGCCACTATCTCTTTCTCCAAAATAAAATCCAGACTCCAGCAGCTACTATATTTCTAAGCAACATGATAATTCAATGTTCTTCGTATTTCTCTCAGGGCCAATAAGAAAAAATATCAAAATGGCTTTAATAAAATAGTTATTCAGCATTTTTTTTTTATCATTAGCCTGCTCTCTAGCCACTAGCCTCATCACAACTGTAATTATGGAGTAAACTAAGCTACAAATATGGACCATATTTAATAAACAATTCCAAAGCAAACTGGATTTAAAGAGAATCTAGTGGGTCACTGTGTGACTGCAGATCAATAAACCCTTACAGCAGTCTGAGTTCACTTTGTTTGAAACTGTAGTTGTGAATTTGAAACCAGTCTGTGTGATGTGTCACATTACAATGAACTATGAGACAGTGTAAAAATCAAAATTAAAGGTTTATATTTAATAATAGGATTTCTTAAATCAAATGCAAGAGGAAGAAAGTATTTCCTTTATAAGAAGTATGACTCCTACGTGAGTTAAGTAGTAGACTACTTTATTTCTTGATATGTCTTGTCTAATATTAAACCAATACCAGGAGAAATTTAATATCTCTGAGGGTCATTAATGAGGTTATAAAAAAAACAAACAACAACTGAGAGTATTGGAAACCATAGGCTTTTTTTTTTTTTTTTTTTTTTTTTTTGAGGTGGAAGGGGGTTTGTAGTGCTTTTTCTGTGATATGCATGTAAGAGACAGAGTCTATATTCATCCATTTAAAGTACTCATACAACCTCTGTTACCTGTAATTTCTGTACCTTTCACCAGCAAAGAGTATGGGTAAGTGACTTTGTCCTTTGTACTCCTTGAGTGTGAAGAATCATTTGAGATCTCTATGAGGAAGTATCTATTACTAATACAAATAATTCAGAGAGAGCTTTTCCCATGCAGTTTACTGCAGTGTTATCTGTCTGCCCCGAATCTACCTCAATGTTTTCATTACTTTTAGCATAAACACACTTGCATGTCAAAATTACAAGCTGACATCTGAAATGTGCATTTCTCATGCTCAGACATGTAAATAATAAACATTAACTTATTCAAAGTGATGCAATAATGTAAACTAATGATTCAAATTGAGTATTTATTGGGTCAAAGTCAAGTTTTGGTTATATCAGTAATTATAGTGAAGTCAGTAGATTGCGTATAAAATAAATTCTGTTTTCCATAGCAAAGATTTTTAAGTTGTTTTTTTTTTTTTTTAAAAGAAATGTTAATCTGTAGCCTAGCCTTATAAAATAACAGTGGGGTTATTAATGTGCTTTACATTTCTATTCAAGCATGAAAAGGAAGGAAAGGAAAAGAAAGAACTTGAGTATTTACTGCTATTTCATTCTATTTAACTCCAGGCCAAAGTTAGACACAAAATATATTGCTAGGAAGGATTTTAGGTGTTTGTATGCTCCTACTAGAATTTGCCATTCAGAGTTACACATTATTTCATTTTTTAAAAGTGAAAGAGTGCTATTCACTGTATAAATAGTGCTTTATTATTAGCACATACGTGTGTATGGCATCTTGAAGATCCTAGGCTCTTGATCGTGTTGTTACAAAGAAATCTTTATGCTACGAAGTCGTAGCTCCTCTCATTCCAGACAACCTTCTTTAATTTTGAATAGGTCTCTTGTATCAGAGCCCACATACATCCATGTTTTTATATGCAAATTTTATGGCTGACACTGAGCTGTACTACTCAGTCAGTTGTAATCTACATGCAACTGCAGTACTGACAAACATTGAACAAAGTTGCAAAGAACCATATGCAAATGTCTATTTCTTCTTAGACACTGATAAGTATTTAAAAGAAATTAATTAACCAATTTTATGTTTTGACAAACATGAAAATGCGAACTGATGCAAATTGCTTGCTCCCAACCTAGGAACATGATGGCCAGTTGTCTAACCTGTACTCAAAAACCAATATTTGATTTTATAGGCTCTTCACAAAGAATGCATTTGAAATTTCTGTTGCAGCAGTATAAAACCCGGAAGGAACATATGTTTCTCAAAGCACTTCAGTCAGTTCTTATTTCCTAGGCTGCATCTCTGTCTATCAAAGCATGAAGCTTAGAATATATTAGCAAAGTATTCATTATGTTTGAAATTTGCAAACATATTTCAATACCTAGCTGTCACGAAAGTGGTAATAAGTGTCATTCTCCAGCAAAAATCATTATGTAGCAATGCTTGAGGCATAAATGTGGTAAGACTATTCTATTATTTCTTAAGGAAAATTACTGAAATTGATGATATAAATCATGTTACATATAAATGAGTAGAACACAGTATACTAATAGATCAATTCTCTAGGGCTAATTGGGAAAGTGTATTATAAATGTAACGTGATCATATGTGACTGAATACTTCTGCATCACTGCCAAAACTAAATTCAGTACCATGTTTTAATTCCTTAGTATGTATATAAAAATATTAATCCGTGAACTTACCTTTACTGCAAATAAAATCAAAATAGAGAATAAAATGATTCTTTTTTTTTCATGCACAATATTTAAAATTCAGTGCTCTGGAGGTGCCTACATTTGTTGCTTCCTTATCATAGAATCATCATGCTATCTATCTCTAAATATGCAGAAACCAGGCCTTGTATTTTTAATACGATGGAAGTTATAATCAATTCTTATGTCTGTGTAGTTTAAAAAACAACATTAAAAACCAACAATATTTTATTTCTTAAGAAACCTATGATCTCTTAACACTCATTAGCCAAAGAAGTATTTCATACCACATGACTTCATGCCCAGTATATAAACTGAAGGGAGTTACCTAGAAGTCTACATGGCTGCTTGGGTTGGGCTGGGTATTGTTTGGTGAGTGGTGGGCAGTTGTATTGTGCATCACTTGTGATAATTGTTTTGGGTTTTTTTTATTTCTTTTCCCTTTTTAGTTTTGTATTCTCTCATCTTTAGTTCCCTTATTATTAGTAGTAGTAGCAGTAGTAGTTTTATATTAGTTTAGCTATGGGACTGTTCTTATCTCAACCCATGGGGTTTAAGTTCAATTCTCCTCTCCATCCCACCCAGAGGGGAGAGGAAGAGGAGGGTCTGAGTGAATGGCTGTGTGGTTCTGAGTTACTCATGGGGCTTAAACCATGACTCTATGAAAGTGTTTCCCCCTTCCTCCCTCTTCCCTGAGCTTTACTGCTGATCATGACTACATGTGGTGGGGAATATCCCTTTGGTCAGTTGCAGTCAGCTCATCAGGCTGTGTTCCCTTTGAAACTCTTGCCCATCCTCAGTCTACTCACTGCAGGAGCAGAGTGGAAAAAAGGAAGGCTAAAGAAGAAAAAGTTGACACTGTGCTAGCATGGCTCAGCAGTCAGCAAAACATTGGTGGGTCATCAACACTGTTTTGGTAACAGATGCAAAGCACAGCACTGTTGCTGTGAAGAAAAATTAACTCCATCCTAGCCATACTCAGGACATAAACTTATTTATTAAAATTATATTGACAGATCATAAAGATTCTTTTCTAAATATCCCATGAGTCTCTTTGAAACTTGGAAGATTTCTCAATAACCAACCAGAAAGCTTTATTTCAGTAATATGAAGTGGTTTAAGTAAATTAAAAAAACTTTTTTCAATCTGCATCCATCTAATTGAGATATAAACTGTAAATTGTTAGTGATGGTTTATTGGTATGTGACCATGAAGCTCTAAGAAAGAAATTGCAGTAGCTGATATGAACACTTTTTTTTTTTCCTTGGCAAAGAGCTGTTTTTATTAAGCATGTTTGAATGGTGTAGTGTAACTGTCTCCCACAGCCATTGCAGATTATCCTCTGTATTCCCCATTGCCTTAAAAGAGCAATTAGAAGTTGATGAGAAATGTCCAGGAACAATGATGGTTGAAGATCCATTAGGAATCCATGCAGCTCGGAAGATTTAATGTTTATTAAAATAACAACAACCTTTCAAATAAATAGTTCAAACTTCATTACTCTATTACGTTCTTGAACTTCTATTTTCTGCCTCACTTCACTGTAATTGCAAACTGCAGTAATGACACTGAATGTTTCACACTAAAGTACATAAAAACATAAAGCTTTCACATTACAATGACAGTGGTTGAGATTTTGTAAACAGATTTGAACAGTTTTATTTTTTATTTGTCTGAATATTTCTCACCTCTGTGCCTGACAAGATCATAGAGCAGATCATCCTGGAAACTATGCTAAAGCACGTGGACAATAAGGTTAAAAAAAGGGAGCATCTTTAGTTGGAATGCCATAAACAAAATGTTCAGAAACCACACAGCTCGTGGTACTTAAAATTCAATGCAAAAACGTGCCTTATTGGGGGAAAAATTACAACCACTAGGTTTAGGACAATGTGCTTGCCTCGTAATTACCCTGTGTAGCAGTAGAGATTAAATGGTTCATTGGGTAACACACAAAGGGTTTATGAAGTCATCAGACTGTATTGACTGGGAGAAGACTTCAGCATGTACCAAGGGAACACCTCATGTACTCATGGCCATGGAGCTGGAGTGAAGCACTCTAGGGCTGCATCAGCAGGTTATGTGAGGGCCACAGGTTCATCTCCATGTACATCTAATTTGGGCTTGGAATGTTGACATGGATACATAAAGCAGCATTTTTTTTCCTCACACTTTTCTCTATAAATACTTTATTAAGGGGGGTTAAGATCAGCCACCTACCCAGCCACTCTGACTTCTGGAGACCAGCCAGCTCAGACACACAGGTCACACACCAGCACCAACAGCCATGCCCCCTCCTTCTGTGGATCTGGCACAGACAGGTCACTAGCACATGCACACACACACCACACTCTGAGTTCACAAGTGCATTCATGGGTTTTCTGAGCCCAGGGCCCTCACTGAAATGACTCAGAAGAGTTTATTCAAGCATTATTTCTTCATTTTCCAAGAAAAACAACAGCTTTACTCAGAGTGATAATTTTGGACTATTTGAGAAAGCAATTCATTATAATGCCTACAGACACAGCTTTGTTCAGTCCATCAGTCTGAACAGAGACCCTTCTAGTCTTGCTGGGTGGATCTGGCCGGCTTCCTGCGAAGTAAAGGTTTCAGAGAAAAATTTCCTTTAACAAAAATAATTTAAATCATAAATGAGATTAAGGTTTTGATGCTTATTTTATTGAAGAAATGTCTTCTTGAAATATGCCTTGAAAAAAAAAATTAATGCATTTTATGTTAAATTGGGGGGGAAAAGGTACTTGACTCTTGTTCTATTTCTCCTTAGTCCTTCGTTCTTCCCCTTTTGGGGAAAACAAAAGAGATGTGGAAAATCTGAAGGCAACAAAAATGTTTTTGATGTCATTAAAATAAAGTTTATTTTGTTTAATAAAAAATAAGTAGAATTACTTTTTAAGCTAATAATTAAAAGAAGTAGGCAATAATTCTAAATGCTTTTAACATTTGAAAAATGCACAGCTGTTCAAAACATTATCCTAATGTTAAGTTGCTATAACAGTTCTCTGTAAAGGTTTTGAATGAACTGCTATCAACAGAAACTTTGACCTACATAAGCCATGTAGCAGGGCAGGCCTGCAGTAGTATTTATTTCCACAGCAATTACTGGTGTGAAAGCTACAAGAGGTACAGCTGATACCCATGTCTCAAAACCAAGAATAAATATGAACACTGTTGTCCATCGATATTCTTTCCAGGCTTTATGCATACCTGATGTGCAAAAATATCAATGAACTGCTCTTCATCAGCCTTCTGGAAAGTTTCTAAGGTAAGGTTTCATCCTGATTAAAAAAAAAAAAAAAAAAAAATATTTTGCAGTGGTGATTTTCCCTACTCTTTGTTTCATTGATACTGTACCACTACTGTACACTTCTATTGGCAGAGTATTCAGCTTTTTTGTGGAATGTATGGAAGTTGAGTGGAAATTGCTACTTTATTCTTTCACCTAGTAAGAGTACTTTCACTGCTTGTAAAGTGCGTTAGCAGAGGGCAACAAATGATATTGGCATGGCAGGTAATCGGAAATGTACATATACTTATGTGTTAATTTTCATTTTCCAGTTCTTCATTGCAATATTTCTTTCCTTTCCTGCCTCTTATCCTCCTTCCTTCCTCCAATCCTCCACCCCCCCCACCCCCCAAGAAAAACAAAGGATCCTGAATTTTAGTCTTGTAATAGCATAATGTTACAATCCTGTTAGGTTAAGAAGTGTTTGTGGGCAAATTCAGTTTGGGCTTTTAATAAAAAACAATAGTTAGAAAAGAACATTTAGTAAATGAGAAACTATATAAATATAAATGTCTAATGGACTTGGTATAAATAAGTTTCATACTGCAAATTTATTCTTTTTTCCCCTGCACAATAATTCTATCTCTAATCTTTAAAAACCACTGTATTTCTCTTGCTGGATCTATAGCTGAAGGAAAACATGTTAATCATCCTGCTTATGCTTCCTCATATCCTGAACGTGTTTTCTTCTGTCAGTTCCATTCATGATTATTACTTAATGATAAGAGGAACAATTTAAAACTTCAATTATGAAAGCATTTCTTTATTAATTCCCTCCTGTTTAACTGACTTCCTCTCATACTAGGAAGTTAAACATCTGACAGTATGATTGAGCTTCAGAAGCTTCAATTTCTATTCACAAAAGCCTGCTTTTCTATCTATTTTTCACATTCTCATTGGAATTTACACTGATTTGCTCCCTTTCTTATTTATAAATTCAATGACCCCTGAGAGATTCACCCTTGAGCAAATATTTGCATCTGTGCTGAACCTCTGACTCTTGTTTCAGTTGACATTGTTTTGTGTATTTTCTTAACTGAGTAGGTGAAGAATATGCAACTTTTTGGGGATTGTTCCTTTGGGCATCATCTTGATAACTAGGCTGGAGAGGCAGATCAGAGCAGTATAGCACAATGCTACCAAAAGATTTAGGCAATAAAAGTAGGTTACTTTTTCTGACATAAAATCACTGAATCATAGAATCATAGAATAGTTAGGGTTAGAAAGGACCTTAAGATCATCTAGTTCCAAACCCTCTACCGTTCGCATGAACACCTCCCACTAAACTATACCACTCAAGGTTCTGTCCAACCTGAACTTTGAACACCACCATGGATGGAGCATTCACAACCTCTTTGGCCAACCCATTCCAGTGCCTCACCACCCTTATATTAAACCTCCCCTGTTTAAATTTGAATCCGTTAACCCTTGTTCTATCACTACAGCCCCTCCCCAGCACCCTATAGACCCCCTTCAGATACTGAGAGGCTGCTAGGAGGTCTCCACGCAGCCTTCTCTTCTCCAGGCTGAACAGCCACAACTTTCTCAGCCTGTCTTCATACAGGAGGTGCTCCAGTCCCATGATCATCCTCGTGGCCCTCCTCTGGACTTGTTCCAACAGTTCCGTGTCTTTTTATGTTGAGAACATTAGGACTCCACACAACACTCCAAGTGAGGTCTCACGAGAGCAGAGTAGAGGGGCAGGATCATCTCCCTCAACCTGCTGGTCATGCTTCTTTTGAGGCAGCTCAGGATACAGTTGGCTTCCTGGGCTGCAAGCACACACTGTCGGCCCATGTTCATTTTCCATCTACCAACACCCACAAGTCCTTCTGCGCTGGGCTGCTCTCAATCTCTTCTCTGCCCAACCTGTAGCTATGCCTGGATTCCTCTGACCCAGCTCCAGGACCTTGCACTTGGCATGGTTCAACTTCATCATGTTAGTTAGCATCAGCCCACCTCACAAGCTTGTCAAGGTCCCTCTGGATGGCATTCCTTCCCTCCAGCATATCAACCAAACCACACAGCTTGCTGTCATCAGCAAACTTGCTGAGGGCACACTCAATCCCACTGTCCATGTCACTGGTAATGATGCTGAACGAGACCGGTCCCAACACCAGTCCCTGAGGGACACCACTCGTTACTGGCCTCCAGCTGGACATTGAGCCATTGAGCACAACTGTGTGTGGCCATCCAGCCAGTTCTTTATCCACCGAGTGGTCCACCTATCAAATTGATGTCTCTCCAATTTAGAGA
>JAOEHX010018920.1:0-10137 GCA_025448015.1 Bolborhynchus lineola | reverse complement strand
CAAGCATAAGAATGTACTACTGATGTCGTGATGTGGTAGTTCATTAGGATGTAATTCTGGCAACAGCCTGCTGTTATCATCACTGGTAGTCTTGAAACCAAGAAAGGCAGTTATTCTGGAATTGCCCAGGGTGTGTGTAGTTCATAGATGTGTTATGCAAATAAAGAGCTACATGGTGGAAAGGAAGTAGAGGATGTATTAAACCAAGGCTTTACTTTTTTTTTTTTTTTTTTTGTGGGATGATTTTATCTCTTGGATACTAATAAACAGCAGTCACAGCAGTTAAAAGAATAACATACGTTCAGCACTTGTGCTTCCTGTAAAGGGAGCAGGGTGCTCTTACCCTGTCCTGTAATGTCCATCTGTCCAATCCTTTGGATCAGGGCAATGTGACTGCAACAAGAAAAAGGGGAGATGAGCTAGCTTTGCTTGAGTCAGCTTGGATAAAAGTAACAATGAAGACATGGCAGCACAGGCTCTGGTCACCCAAGTAAACGCTCAAGTAAGTGTGCATAATGAGTGCAGAAGTCCATGTCTTACTGCCATCAGTTCTACTGTCATCCTACATAGAAAGAAAAAAGCTAGTTAAATGTTATTGTAACTGCGTAACTGTAGACATAACCGCATCAGAATGTAGCAAATTTAATAGAACATAAGGAAATGCAATGGAATTGGTTATTTTCTTGTTATACTTTGTTCCGTAATAATAGTAGAAGGTAATATTTGGCTGAATGACAGGACTAACAATTCTGATTCTTTATCAGGGTAAATTCTTATGAAAAGGATTCTGTAGATAGTCAAGTTTAAGGAGACCTCAGTAGACATATTTTGAGACTAAATTTCCTATGTCTAATCGTACAGAAATATTCAAAATGCTTTCAGAATGCTAGATGTTACTGTGAGTAAAATGTTTTCCTATTGACTCATTTATTTTTAGCTTTAAATAATTTGTATACCTGTGGATAAAGAAAAAAGGTAGGGAAGAAATAACTAGCATAAAAATTATGTTAATTTTCTCAGGATTAAATTTTCTCACTTCATCTGTTAGAGAAAAAGAAGTACCTCAGCATCAAATAGTAAGGATTTGTTAGTATTTTGATCTCACTTAAGTCTATTTGAGACCCAAGTTGTCTAAAAATATGTAGGACGTCTTGAAGAATTGTATTATGAACATTGGAGTCTTCATAAGGTGCATATAAAACCCAGTGTTGTAGTGTATAGCAATCCAGTCTGTAATAATTTTGTCAATTAGTACTTCTATACAGATGACAAGAATCAGCATCTTTTCCTTTTGATTTGAAGGGAAAACTGTCCGAAAATTTTCAAGGGACACAAAACAAGGTAAATGAGCCTCGAAATCTCCTGGCCCATGGCACACAGTGGTGTCTTTCTCAAAGAATGTACAGACTTCACTTTCATCCCATGATTCATTCTAGTGGCATTGTACCATACCTGATTTAAACCACCTCCAAATTTCCAGTCGGGTAATGTGTCAATCTACTCAGAAACAAAAACAAAGTAAAAAAATGTGATTAACATTTAGCACCTGAAATAATTATTACTTTGACAGATAAAACAAAAGCTGTATCTGAACTAGAAGATGATTTATCTAAAATTAACAGATGCATTTCTCATAAACTAAATATAATGAGTTGTTTGACAAATTAATGTATTTTCTAACATAGAAAGGGACAGAAAGCTTTGAAGTTAATGGGCATTATGCTCTTTCCATAAAGAGGCATATAGCTGGCAGTGCTTAAAAATCTCTGGTTAAAAAACGTCTGTAAGGAGAGCTTTTCTCTGGGTGGAAAAAATAACAGAAGGCCTGAGGGCTCACTTATATTCTTAAGTGGAGCTGAAATGACAAATTAGTACTTGTGCCTCTGACGGGGCAGATTCATACTGCCATAACTGCTCACCATAGAAAATGGGCTGCTAAAGTCTTCCAAATGAGAATCTTTACTGCAAAGAGCTTCATTTTCATAGCTGAAACAGAGATTATTGACATTCCATGTTAAAAACTCTATTTAACAAAAGTTGTATGCTGCAATCAGTACTGACAAAGAATGCCAAAATCTTGGACAGTTCATGAAATTTGAATTAGCTGCTTTGAACATGCATTTGAATGTGATATGTTCTAAGATTGCCTGAGCCTCTTGGCATTTACTGACAGATAGTTGGACCTCTTTTTTTTTCCTGAAATTCTTTCTCAATTCATCCAGGGTTATAATGTGTTGAAATCGACTCCTTTTTCAGTTGGGAATGCAAGAGCAGAAGGAATGCATTGTATCTTTGCTTAAGAAATGAGTTTCAGAGCTTGGCCCAGAGACTGGTCTGCAGTCTGTGGACTTATAGGAGGAAACTGCTTAAATGTCATGAGAGGCTTCCTGTTATTATTTGAAGTCTTTGCTAGCCAGAGATACATATGTCCTTACATCTGCAGCATAAAAGAAGAAAGGTCAAATTTTCAGTCAGTTTTATTGGAACCTCCAATATGGATTGTATGTATTTGTAGGAAAATTCCAAGCCTTTTATTAGTGGCAATTAGTCTAGCATAAATTTTATAAGATTGTTTTCCATAATTCCATTTTAAAAACAGTTATATATGTGTTCCAACTATAGTTGGGGTAAAATAAAGATGTACTGTTTAGTTTTCAAAACCCAACACATTTACTATACATTATATCAAAAAAACAGGAGAAACTAGCAACAGCTTATGAGGCTTCAATGATTCAACCTGAAAATATTTCTTTAAAAATTCTGTTTTCTGGAATACAGTTAAGGGTGTTGGAGAGCTGTGTGGAGCTGACAGCTCCGCAAAGGAAACCCTTCACTTGCAGTGGCAGATCCATCAGGTCTTAAAGGCAATGCATTTACTAATGAAACCAAAGGTATGCAAGAATAATTCTCCCTGTGAGAGAGAGGCCCAAGAAATGGGAACAACTGTAGAGAAAATGGCTACTAGATACAGATGATAAAAGAGACTTCAACCTGTGCCAGAAAGAAAACAAGAAACTTGCCACTAGATAGGCAAATCAGAAGAAAACACATTGTTCCAGCATACCCTTTAGATATGTCTCACAAATTTCAGTCAACTCTGTTATTTAAGGTTAGATGTTTTCCACCTATTACTCTGTCTTCCATTTTATTTGGATTGATCTTTAGCCAGTTTCTCAAACTCACTCTGATTTCAGGCAGGTCTGAAGATCAAAGGCTTTTTTTTTTTTATTGACTAGGAGAGATGATTCTTGCTATATGAAGTCTCAGTCATTTCTCACTCTTCCCAATAGTTTTGCAATATATCCTGTTAAGTCTATTTTATAGCCATCACATATGCATTGCTTTGTTACTTATGCAATAAACATATCACATTTCCCACAGCAAAGAGGCATAGGAAATGCTTGTCATCACAGAGAAGAAAACATAGAATGGTTTTATAGAATCATAGAATGATTAGGGTTGGAAAGGACCTCAAGATCATCTAGCTCCAAACTCCCTACCATGGGCAGGTACACCACACACCAGACTAGGTTGCTCAAGGCCCTGTTCCAAACTGGCCTTGAACACTGCCAGGGATGGAGTGTTTACAACTTCCTTGGGCAACTTGTTCCAGTGCCTCACTGCTCCCACAGTAAATAACATCTTCCCTATATCTATATCTCTCCTGTTTAAGTTTGAACCCATTATCCCTTGTCCTATCACTACAGGTCCTGATGAAGAGACCCTCTCTGCAATCCTTGTAGGCCCCCCTTCAGATACTGGAATGCTGCTATGAGGTCTCCACGCAGCCTTCTCTTCTCCAGGCTGAAAAGCTCCAACTTTCTCAGCCTGTCTTCTCATGAGGGGTCCTCCAGCCCCCTAATTATCCTCATGGCCCTCCTATGGATTTGTTCCAACAGTACCATGTCCTTATTTTGGGGACACTAGAACTGCATTCAGTACTCCAAGTGGGGTCTCATGAGAGCAGAGGGGCAGAATCACCTCCTATAATAACATTATCTTTAGTGCCTCCTTACTGCTTTCATATATTACCTGCCATTGAAAATATGACTCAGGTTTCTTAAGAGAAGTCACAACAGCAATCAAAAGTATATCAAGTATACAGTATGTTTATAGACGTGACATAAATTAACATCAAGTTTTTCAGATTCCTTGAAGAATAAAAATGTTCATGAGACACATACCTGTTTTCTAGATGGCTTTAGCATCATAAAAGTTATCAAAATTAGAAAATATTAAGATCATACAAGTGGGATTTCCTCTATTATGATTTAGTATAAAACCCAATTCTACCTTTTGCAGTTTTAATTCAACACAGCTAGAGCATTACTTTCTCCATTTGGTCTAGTGAAGGTCAGTCTCAAATGTCATGTTCAACCATTAAGCATCTGAGGGTTTTGGCGGATAGCAATTTACAAGGATAAACTAGACTGTGGCCTTGCTTGTAAGTCACAGATGTAGGAAACTGGTAAATAGACAATTGAAAATTACCTGTCGATATAGTCTCATGCAACCTGACATGAATATAAGATCATGTCCTCAGTTTGAGTCAGGAGCTGCTCATGGCCAAATCAGGAAGTCTCAATTGCTTCATTTATCACTGCTTATTCCCTTTTCCTTCCTCATTTCTCAGGGAGGATCCTCATGGATCCTTTGCTTTGTTGTTTACTGAGAGTCTTCACTAAATAGATTCGACTCATCTTGCACAAAACTACCTACCTTTTTACTTCTCAAGGTATTCTTCTCTGAGATTTGTGAGTTGAGCCAGTTCCTGAGGGGGTACCGTGGACATTGACTTAGAATTGGTTCAAGTGTGAGGATTTTTCCCTACAGCATCATCAACATCACCTCCCCTAACATCTGTTGACATAAATTTTTGACAGTTTTTGGACATGAATCAGAGGAAGAAAATTATTCCACTATTAGTGAGTCTTTAACAACATAGTATGACTCTGAATTCTTGCTTGCTGGGGATGGGAAAGGGTAGCTACTTAAAGCCTTTCATTCTTAGTAAACTTTACAGTTTCCAATAGCCTCTATCAAAGGCTTTGAGTTTTTTGTTCTCATCTGACTCAACAGTGGGTCAAGTACCCGTTTACCATATTCAAGGGAAAGGACTGTGACTGGAACAACTTGGCACAGCAGTGAGCAGACTCAAACAAAGGTCCAGATGGACAAAATCTCTTCAGGCTGCAAGCAGCGCCTCAAGCAGAGGCTGGGGCAGGCAAGATGTCCTTGCTTGCAGGAGGCATGTCTTGGCTGAGGAGCTGCATCACCACATCAAGGAACTCTGTGGCTACCTGTGCAGATTGTGCAACACCAGGGAACTTCAAAAAGAGACTGACAAGATCTTCACAGAGATGCTCCAGAAGAAAGGGTCTTGCATCCTAATTATGATGTTACAGCCTGGAAAAATGGGTTAGTAGAAAAAGTTAAAAACTACTTAATTGGGCTCAATTGGTAGTTGTTACTGAGACACTTAGAACTAGGGACTTCAGGAGGCCTATCCTGGGATCTGCACTGTTTAGCATCTTTATCAACAAGCTACAAGTGACAGTGTGCACTCTCAAGTTTGCAAGTGGTATCAAAATGGGGAGAAAGAGGTTTGAGGGCAGGGCTGCCATTCAGAGAAAACTTGGCAGGTTAGAATGATTGTTGATGTTGGCACCACCAGGATCACTAATGAGCTCAGCCTTGGTCAGTGGTGGGTCCATCATGCAGCTGGCTGGCATTGGCTCTATTGGACATATGGGAAACTTCTAGCAGTTTCTCACAGAAGCCACCCCTGTAACCTGCTATTACCAAAACCTTGCCATGTTAACCCAATACAACATTTCACATAGAGGATTTATAAGTCTCAAACTTTGAACAAATCTGTGCTAGATATCCCCAAAGACACTCCCATGATTTTGCACATTTCAACATCTGTCGTCTGCTTCCCTAATGCTCCAGAAATGACAGAGGAAGTTATTAAGAACTGACCATTAAGTATATCTTACTGAACACACTGGATTAAAATATTCACTGTTAAAAGCTAGGCAGGTTATCTTTCCAAAAATGTACAGCAAGTAAATGTAAAAATTCACTTGATATTTGGTCAAAAGAAAATGTTATGGGTTACAATTATGTATCAGTCTAAGGAGACAATTCTGGTTTTTGTTCAGAATGCAATGGTTTCCTTGGTCTGGTTTGAAAGCTTACCTCTAAGTGCTGTGACTTTATTATGTTTACTACTTGCTTCACTTTCCTAGGAAGCCAAAAGGGAAAACAACATCTATTAAGGAGAATGATTTGAAATCAGGCCTTCTATGTCCAGGCAAGCTGCACCAAAAGAACAGGCCTTGCAGGCTTGGCATCCAGAAAGTGATCTGTGCTTTAAAAGTATTTGGCAGACATGATTTTTCTGCCTGTCAGCAGGAGATCAGTGGACAGATAACCTCACATGAGTAGCTGATTAGCCCATCCTTCAAAAGACATCCCACAAAATTACCAGCCTTGCCAGTTATCACCTCTGTTTTTTATTCATTGTAAGAAGATGTTGAAGAGGTACAGCCATGAACCTAAAATACAGACATGTTTGTTCAACCATATTTTCTTCTGGTCTAATCAGGAAGATTCTTTTGATTCACTGAAAACTTGCTTGAGCATATTTGATCCCTCTTCACTGAACATATTGCATCATCCTAGACACTGCTGGACAGAACTGCTTGGTTATGTCTAACTCCACAGACGTTTAGATGACTACACCCACTGTTTGTACATTCTATTGATTAGCTAATTTTATTGCAGGAAGCATTGCATTTCTTGCAGCTCTTTCAGCACTTGGAAGATTTTTGAGAAATACTTCAGTGAGTAGGGTGGTAATTTCTTCTGATGACAGATCCCACAGGTAGTGAAGATGTCAAAAGTTGTTCTGTGCTATTTGAGGGGCAAAAAGTATTTCTTTGTTTCTGCATTTTGCATAGTACACAGAGCAAATAAGGAAATTCCTCTGAGGATTTTGATTGGGAAACTGCTGAACAGGTGAACAGAATCTATACCAAAGACATTTCTTCCTAGAACATTCCTTTCACACTACCCATGCCCCTCTGTCCTGTTTTCAGCTTGGATAGGGTTTATTTTCTTCCTAGTAGCTGGTGCAGTACTGTGTTTAGCTTTAGTTTGAGAACAGCGCTGATAACACATCAATGTTTTAGTTGTTGCTAAGTAATGCTTACCCCAATCAAGTATTTTTCAGTCTCCCATGCTCTGCTAGTGAGGTGAGGCACAAGAAGTTAGGAGGTAGCAGAGATAGGGTGCCTGACCTGAACTAGAGTAAGGGGTATTCCATGCCACAGCATGTCATGCCCAGTATAGAAACTGGGGGGAGTTGGCTGGGAGGGACCAATCACTGATCGCGTCAGACTGGGTATCAGCCGGCGGGTGGTGAGCAATTGTATCGTGCGTCTCTGCTGCTTACTGTGTTGTTTTGTTGTTTTTTTTTTTTAACTTTTTTTCTCTCTCTTTTTTTGTTATATGCCTTTTGGTTATTATTGTTATTATTATTAGTAGTATACTGTAGTTTGTTTTAGTTATTAAACTGTTCTTAACCCATGGGTTTTTACCTTTCTTCTGATTTTCCTCCCTATCCCACTTGGGGAAGGAGAAAGTAACTGAGCAGTTGCATGGTACTTAGTTGTCACCTAGGGTTAAGCAACAACACCCTCTCATTCAGCTTGATGGCTTGGACTGAAGAATAGTATTTGAAAAAATATGCAAGCTGATGGAGAGAAGAAGTATTTTATCTATCAGGTTGTGTCCACTGTTCTGAACCATTAATGAGTGTTTAGTCTCAACCACTGAAAAGTGGCTTTGAAGGCAGAGTTGAAGAGCCAGCCTCAAAAGCAGAAGGTTTGACCTCCAAGCTGTTGCCCCGTTGTCAGTCTTGCCCTTTCCCTGCCAAATCTCCACTATGTTCTGGGCCTTATATGTATGGAAGGGTAATGGCAAGAACTAATAGAACTGGTACTGACACACATGCAAAATATGAAGTGCTTATCAAAACAACATTTGACACATTACCATGTTACACAAAACCTTCTGTGGTAAGAACTAGGAGTTAGCTGGAACACTACACATTTTTTCTTTCTAAGTGATCTGACAGGCCTAGGGAACATATCAATGATGCCAGAATGGAGGCAAGTAGGAGCTTGATTTTGTGAACCCTCTAAGTCGCAAAGCATCTATGAGCAATCAGTACCAGCCAGAAAGTAGTCACATTAATAAATAACACAGAAGAAACTGATACAGAAATACAGATGTTATAACCAAAACCTAAAGCTGGGGTGACTCTGAAATGGCTGGACTGCCAGAGTGCTCCTGAAATTGCATCTTTAAGCAAACCATAACTTACAGATATGTACAGGCTCAAGAACTCAACTGACACTAATACATTGCAAGTATTTTGAGCTTGTATTCTATTTTTCCCTCAAGTTCTGGAATTCTGTTGACTATAGATTGCTGAAAAAATATCTACCCTTCCCTTGCTTCTGTTCATGGTCATGTCAATTCTAGTAGTTAGTGAATACATTCTAGAAAGATAAATAAGACTTTTGGAGAGGAAATAAAAGAAAATAGAAACACTGTGTTTGTTTAGAGATTCATGGTTCCCCTAGATCTTAAATACTATGTGCAGCCAGCTTAAGACACATAAGGATATAACAGAATTAAAAAAATAATATCAGAAAGAGTTTATCAAGGAATATAACAGCTTTTGTAGAAAGAAATGCTCACCAGGCAAAGACTGTCAATATCAAAAAAAAAAAAAGAAGAAGACAATAGATAGAGGTATGATACAAGACAATGAATGAGACAGAATAAAGAATCACTTTTCACTCTTCATTGAGCTGGACGACTTAGGGGTACCCAATAAAGTGTGTGGGCAGCTTGCATAAAACAAACTAAATATTGTGTTACACAATATGTAATTAGATTACGGAACAGATTCCCTCAGAGTATTATAAAGAGAAAAAGAAGAAGTAGCTTCATGAACAAAGGAGTAGAGACGCTAGTTGAACAATACTACTTAAAAGCAAATTTTGTCTAAGGAAAAGACTGTAACAATGATTTCTGTAAACTGCAAGGATGGACAGGAGGAAAGATCACTCTAAGGTTGCCCTATTCACTGTCAGGGAATATGATTTTAGGCTTTTTTCCCTGAATACAGAAGAATGGAGAGGAAATCAGCAGGTGTGGGAATCCAGATAACCTCCTCAGAGAAACCAATCCCTGCCCAAACCCTTCACAGTCTATTGCAGGGAAGCCTTCACCCCTTAGTTAGCATGAAGCTTATGGAGTGCTTAGGGTAGGTAAAAAGGTGGGGAAAGGGAGAATTCAAGGTGTTTTAGGAAGGAACAAGTGTGGAAGCCTAGAGGAAATGGGATAAAAGCCATCCATAAACAGGCATTTGTCAGTGCACTTGTCTGGCCATGTCTGGCACCTGGTCAGTGCAGTGTGTCCCATCTTCTCATTAAACTTCATTCCTGATATGTCCAGGTACAGGCAACAGGCATTGCCAAGGACGCAGGGGCCAGAGAGGCCAGTCTGGATGTCTGAGCCCAACCTCTGAAAAGTCTGCATTGCACATGTGTGTATATTTCCTGCTAATTGACCTTCATCCTGATCAGTCAGAGATGGATGCTGGATGCGGCCACTGTGTGATTTGTTCTTGAATGAGTTCTGTTTGTTTCTGTCTGTATTGCTATGTGCAGCCAGCTGTGTGTATGCATGGGTATGTGCTACATGTGTGTTTGCATCAGGAGTACAGCCAATGTAATGCTCAGCCTCATGACTGGTTGGATGTAGTGCATGGAGCTGTGGCAGTCTCACCTTTTTTGAACTATTAGGTTTGAACACCACTAGCCATTAGTTGCCATTAGTTGCTAATAATAATGGGGTAAAATGGTTTTTCTTCTGACACAGTACAGCAGCCCTGTACAGACAGTTAAGGATGAATTGTAAAATTTCAACAGCCATGCCTAACAAAAAAAAAAAAAAAAAAATTAAAAATAATGTAATAAATTGTCCTGGGTTCAGCAGTAGCAGTCATTTTTCTCCTTCTCGGTAGCTGGTGCAGCACTGTGTTTTTGACTTTCAGCC